>ML824007.1:150907-177111 GCA_009831015.1 Picea engelmannii
TTGAAGGGACTAGATCTAAAATTAACAATGTTATTTGTTTGTATGCCTTTGTATTAATATTTACGCTTTCCTATTTACATGTTCTTTTTATCAATTTTCCTATTTGAAGGGATTTGATCCGAAATTAACAATGTTCTTTGTTTTTATGCCTTTCTCTAAAATTGACGAATGTAACATAAATTTAGTTCATATGATTTCTAAAATCAATGGTCACCAATTCATTTGTAACAACTAAGAAGAGTCTCTTTAGCATGTCCCTTTCTCTATTCCTCACCTTTATAAATATTTCTAGCATTTCCTCTATCATAAAAAAATATGGTTTCATTTCCATTAGGAGACATGAGCTTCTTGAAGCCCTCTACAATTGACATAGAGTCTTCTGGTGCACCCTTTTACCTAGACAGGTTTCCCTCCCACAAGATATATATCAGTAATTCATTTTATCCCTTGCTCCATCCCTTTATCATGTTCCTATACAATCCTCAATCCAAATTTCCCATAGCCCTACCTCATGTCATATATTTTCTTTTGGAGACATAAAGAGAATTGTTCACATGATCAATAACAACAGAGTTACATATGAGGAAGACCTACACATTGAGTTCCTCAAATATGGTATTCACTCTATCAACTCCAATATTGTCAATTTGTTTGATTTATTGCGTTGTTTGATCAAGTTCTCCTTTCACATGGTTCCACCATATCATCCACCCCATTTTGAAATCAAGGTTTAGTTAAGATCCTACAATTACATGACCATCATGATTGGACACGCTTAAATACCTGTTATCAAATTTAGTTAAGATCCTGTGTGAATGGCATAATTAAAAAAAAAAAAAAAACCAATATTGGTCGCTTTAGTGACTAACTTGTTCGTCGCTAGTATTGCCGATTGGTCACAAACATCAACGTGTTAGTCGATAAAGAGTCCAACGTGTTAGTCGCTAGAGCGACCAACGTGTTCGTCGCTAGTATTGCCAATTGGTCACAAACATCAACGTTAGTCGCTAGAGAGACCAACGTGTTAGTCGCTAGAGCGACCAACGTGTTAGTCGCTTGTATTGCCAAGAGAGTGAGTAAACTAGGTCACTTGGTCGTTCTAGCGACTAACTGATCCTCCTTTTGACCTTTTTAACTGATGGTTTGGTCACTCTAGCGACTCATAGTGGTTTATTGACTAAGTTTGCCAGGGTTGTCTTGGTCACTCTTGTGACTAATATTAGTCGTTTGACCGACTAACATTCGTCGTTAGCCGAACTTTTCCCTATTGTGAATAGGCTTCTTTTTCCGGTCACTAGACTAGCGAAGATCCATGTGTGGCCGCTAGACCGACGAATGAATTCCGACGAAAAAAAAATCATCTTGGTCGCAAAAACGACTCTATGCCGACGAAAATTCATCTCTACTTCATCGCAAAAACATTCAAATTTAATAGTGACTCTCTCACTTGAGAATTACATACTTGGCTGAAACTTGCGCCCTTTTTGGGAATTTTCTCTATCTCTCTCTTGTGCAAATCTTGTGGATGCTTTTTATTGTCTATTGATGAAGGAAGTGGTGTGTTACTCTCTTGGAGGCTTATGTCTTGCATGTTGATGGAATATTCTTGGCAGATAAGGGTTTTTACATACTTTTCTATTGGAATTTGTAAGAGATTTTATGCATATTGTTGGTAATTTATTGTTATTTAAAAGTTATATCGTCTAAAACCCTTGGAGGAGGATAAGGGAATACACCCTCCACCAAGTGTATCATAATTGTTGTTGGATAATTTATTTTTCAAGGTTGCTAGGAGGAGTAAAAGGGCTTACACCCTCCTAGATTTACCATGTTGGATTTACTTGCTCTAGGGAGCAAAAGGGATTACACCCCTAGAGAAGTAGTATATATAACTCTCACACCCAAGACTCTCTAACCCAATAGAATAGGCACTTGTCTACTTTCATTGGAGAAATAAAATCATTTGCATTGGTATACGTGAAATTACGAGATATTTAATTTATTCAAATTGGAATCTTTTCTTAGTGTTATTAGTTTTATTATGCCACTAAGGCGTTTAGTTTGGCCTAGTATTTCTCTTGTTGTAGTTAATTTAATGCTACAACCATTAGTACTGCAACAAAACACTCTTAAACTCTTTATTTACTCACTAATATACCATTGAAAATTGCTTACAAGTTGCCTTACTAAATCTACTTGTCATTTGCTATATTTTGGGTGGATAGTTTGCTAATTTTAGTGGATAGGTATTATTGTTGTAGAAATTGTTTACTACAGACATAAGGCTGCCCTAATACTTTATTAATAACTTCATTTAGAAGCCCTAATTTACCATCAAATCTTGTGCTTAAGTATTGGATAACTATCTACATGTTTAGTACTTGATCTTCCAATAAATACTTGTTTCTTTTGATGGTTAATCCTGCAATTAACTATTGTTTCCATTATTGATGCAATTTAGGACAACAAGATTTCCTTGTTTGTCCCCTTAATATAGGCTTGGTTTTATGATCAATTGTCTTGTCTCGGGCAAGTTTAACATTGTGTTGTAGGTGTCGAACACTTTGGAAACCTCCCCTAATCAATAAGACTCTTTTCCAAGCCTCTTTCCACTCCAAAATTGACCTAATGGGGTTTCATTTGTCACTCTACCACTTTTAATCTCAATCCCCCATAGGGTCACTAGGATTCCCCCCTTGTGGTGATTTATCGTCACTAAAGTGAGGGGAGTATCTATCTAAGGTGACAGTGAGTAGATACACCCCTGGTTGTCTCACTCTTGTATATTGGGTCGAGATTTTCCCAACCTACAATCTATGCGATAATAGGTAGACCCACCAATTGTCATAGAGGAGACCTAGGTCGATTCGAAGAGATTTCCCCTATAAACCTGGGCCTATAACAGGCGCCCCCAAACCACGCTAAGCAAGTAAGCCAATTTTTGAGGTTGTGCGAGGCTCATATAATGGAAGACAACGTCTTCCGAAATAGGATGTCCATCATTCAACCTAACCCAATGGCATAGAAGAAAAACATACATATCTTAGGATATTTAGTGCTAATGGTCCACCTCACCTTCTACCCGCATATGTTCCTGATAAGCTATTTCTTAGGGAAATATGCTATCAAACAATTCTTCAAGGCTTTAATGCCTCTTTCATTAAGGATAAGAAGAGGGCCTTCATTCCTTATGTTTTTTAGCTCGGATATTATTTTGTTAAAGATACCAAACATGCCAAGCAGGAGGGTCTAATCCATATAGAATATAGGTTTGACATTGTCAGGTGTAGAATACATGACCCTAAGGGTTTGGTACCTAGACATGCTAAGAAGGTTTTCGACAACTGGACATATGCTCATGAAAAGTGGAAATAAGAAGCATTTATGGAGGATTCACAACACTATGACCAAGTTTTGGAAAGGAAGGCCACCCCTGGTCCCACAATTTTATAAAATCTATCTTTAGATTAATAGGTGGAGGTAATAACCCAAGGAAAAATCACCAATATAGAAGAAGAAGAAGTTGGAAGAGAAGAAGAGATACGACTAAAAGAGGAAGGAGAGCACCAGGCCATCCAAGAAGAACAAAAAAAAAACTCTCAGAACAAGAGCTTTGGTGCAAGACTGAAGAAGATTTAAAGAAGAAGTGTGAAGAGGATGCCACTCACGAAGAGCTCGATAGAAAAAGAAGAGAGGCAAAAATTGAGCAAAGAAGGAAAGCCTTGGAGGAACATTGGAAGAAAAGAGAGGGAAGAAAAAATAAGGCAATATTTAGAAGAGAAAAATAGGGTAGCACAAAAATTGTTGAGAAAAAAGGAGGAAGAAAAGAGGAAGAAGGACCAGAAAGGATCAACATATCCTATTGAACAACCGATAGATTCTCGTCCTACTGAGATCCCTCGTCAAAATATAATTTAATTGACTCAAGAAGAGGAGGATGTGGTCAAGCAAAGTGTTCCTATATAGAATGAAGTTGCTCTTAGAACTGAAAAACCAACCCAAGAGCCCATTGAGAATAAGGCCACTGAAAAAACTAAAGGGGACGACACAACTTAAGAATCTGACTAGAAGAAGGAGGCTATATCTGAAACATACAGTGAAACTCAAATATCCATTCCAACCTCGACTGAGGAAACTACTGCAACTTTGATAATTCAGGGACCTGACGAGGGCTAACAACAAGCAAACACATCAATGTTCGCACAGAAGAAAGCAACATGCAAGACCCACATAGTTGAAAAAGGAAAATACTTGTTTTGGAGCATTTCCATACCCCGAGCAGCTTGGAGAACATTATGTTCTGGGGAAATAAACAAATTCTTCATCCAATAGATGAGGTTGCATATGTGGAGTCTATTTCCTATGGTAGCAAAATTCAATTCACTGTTAAAAGAACATAGAAGAAACGAAAAATTAGTCTAGATAGCGTTGTGTTATATACTTCCGAGAAAACCTTGTTTGATGCTAAAAAACCCAAGTTGAGTGAGCTATTGACTGCTGGAGTAACCATCTCGCATTCCAACATTGATAAGGCTGGAGCATAGGAAAGAGAAGTGGAGGGCATGAGAAAGGAATTAGAATCCCTTAGACATTAGGTACATTATTACAAGGAATCCATTGAGGTTGTATCCAATTTTATGGGGGATCTTCTAGAAGAACATGTCAAGTATGAGTAGGTAAGAAACACATTTTTTCAAAAGGTAGCAGAATTTGAAGAAGAGATGTTACAATTTTCTGTAGCGCATATAGAGGTTCTCAAATGGAGCGAGAAAGGAATCCTTGTGTTTGAGCTCTATTGTTGAGGATTGGGAATCTAACCCCCTCAATATAATTGGTGCTAGAATGAGGGCCTATGTATGTAAATCCATACAAACAATCCACATTCAAAAAATCCAAATCTTGAAGATCGAAACCCTAAAAATATTAAATCTCGAGCTGTAGAAAATATTGGATACAACCCTTAAACAATTTCATATGTAGTATTTGACAAGGAAGTAAATGCGTTTAGACATATTAGTTGATCTTACACCAAGCATATTGGTACATTGTCTATGCCCCCCTTGCTTCCTCAAAGAAGGAATATTGTTAGAACCGTTGCATCAACATCAAAACATACTTTAGTTCATAGTGCTCAAGAATTGGTAGAATTATCCCTACAAAAAATTACCAACCTTTTGGATTAATTCCCAATACTCATGTCAGTATTTCTATAACCCCACTAGAAATTATTCAGTTTGACAACCAAGAATATTTTGAACTAGAACTAGAAGGATCAGATTATGATTCTGACAACATGGCCAATAACAATAATGCAAACCAACCTTGGTGTTGATGGAGAAAATTATTCTACAATTTTTTGTTATAACTGCAACAGAGCATTGACCAAAAGACTACCCTCTATCCCACAAGAACAATCAAGAAATCTTATATCTAACTAATTAACTAACTTTAGTCAATAAATATGCGACATACCTAGTTCCCAACGTTTGACGATGGTCCCTTAATTGAAATCTTTTGCTCCAACGTTTCTCTCTAATAACTTCTTCAACTTCCTGCACACAATGAAGAAGATAACTGCAATGGGGTAGTTACAAGATAACTAATTTTCACACAAGATGATTGAAAATAAATCCATTAGTGTCTTAGTTAATAAATTAGCCCAATTGAAATAAACATAAACTAGAAACTCGTAATAGGACAACAAAGAGAGTTATTTTATTAATAAACAACATAATCAAGGGTAGTTGGCACCTGTAATCATTGTTGCACTACTCCGGAATCAACCTCCAGTCCCCTGCACCCAAGCCAATGATGATCAACACTACCATCGACTCCTATGCTCGAGCAGGTCCAAGAAAGAGGATTGCACTCTCTTTGACGAGATAAGAGGAGCAAGGATGACTGGAAACAGGGGTTTCCAGGTTTGAAGGGATAAATCAGAAGCAAGGGAAAAGGGGCTTGTAGAAAAGGCAATATATGGAAAATATAATGGTGCAAAATTGCTTGATCCCTCTCCTTTACCCCTTGGCTCCTTTTTATACTCCAATTAGGTGGTTAGAGTAGACTGGAATCATGGGTTTCCAAGTTTGAAGGGATAAATTGGAAGCAAGGGAAAGGGGCTTGTAGACAAGGAAATATATGGCCAACATAATGGTGCAAAATGGCTTGATCCCTCTCCTCTACCCCTTGGATCCTTTTTATACTCCAATAAGGTGGTTAGAGTAGTTATGTATGGGAAATAGGGAGTTGGGAACTAGAAGAACTTGTAAACCCCGCCCAAAATTTAGCAATTTTTTTTGAGCCAAATAGATGTGTACGTAGGTTGATAAAGGGAAAATTTTGTATGCATGTGCGTTCCATAACTGATAGGGCATGTACATCTCAAACAATGGGGATTTTTAGTGATTTCTAAGGAGCAATCAAGGAGGAATGAGTCTACATGTAGGGGAAGGGTATATGAATTGAGCCAATAGGGCATCATTGCATGTGCGGTGGAAAATGATGTGATAACATATGCCCCCTAATGTGTGAGGTCAGAAGAGAAACTGAAAGTCGAACTACATTATATAATCTATGAGGCGAGTGTGAAGTGGGCCTAGGTAGAGGTCGCTGAAGACCAGTCCAAAAATAAAACCTACTTGACAGAAAACAAGTAAGAATACTCTCTTCCTAAGGCATGTATACCCATGCTCAAGAGTGACAAAAACATGGCCGCCATATCAAGTACACTGCGGATTCATGTATATAGAAGCATCGCTCATGGCCATGAAAATGATTACACAATAGATCCATGTCAAAAGAGATCATAACCATGAAAGATATACACAATGGATCTATGTCTCATAATCATAGGAGGATATCTAGAAGCAAGAATTGTACGAACTGATCCTCCACAAGTAGCAATGTCATAGAAAGGAAGCGGTATTGTCTAATGCAACTCATGTAGCATCATAAAAGAGGTGATGCCACTACAAAACCGAGGTCTTCAAATCAAATCATCAATGGTACGATTCTACACCATGCGAATAGATGTGTTGAAGTCGAACATAGTGAGACACCATTTGATTGTCGGTCATTGATGTATACCATTAACAAACAAGAGACAAGTCACTGATAGTGATAATGGGCTTTAAGGTACCTGATACATTCTAGCAATTGTGAATGTATGAGATAACATTGAACACTTGTAGAATCTACTAATCAAGGGACATTGATGTATTCCCACTATCAATAGTGAGGGAACTTAGTATTGATGACTTCAAGCCCCAAGGTACTAATAAGGACTCTAGATCTCGATCCTAGAGAAAATGAGTCAAATTCGATGTGAAGAGATCCACTGGAAGGAGGGAATTAGCACATCCTCCATCATCCAACACGAAGAACAATAGAAGGCCAACAATTTGAAAGAATTCAGAAAAAGGATGGAAAGGACACACAATCGGGTAAATCTCTCACATGCTCTTGATGGAATAGCACACGAAAGAGACCCTATGAGCAATGGTCAATAATGAAAACCATTGATAGAGGCGAGGAATTCCACCAATGATGAAAATGGAACCCAAGATACGGCATGAATCACAAAGTGTGAATAAGGTCTTGACGTCGAACAAAAGGGAAATTGCTTGGTTAGTGACCAATGTTGAAATGCCATTTTTTGAGCGCAAGGTAGCCTATCAATGATTTAAATAGACCCAATGTGCTACTCTAGGTCAAACTCTCAGAGAAATGTGTTGAAGTTGATAAGAGTTGACCCACCAATAAGAATTCAATGAGGACCTTCCATACTAACGTGAGTAAAAGACAAGAGGCTTGTTGATTCTGAAACATACTTTCCAAATTAAATTCAAAAAAAATTATAGCACAAGCATACATACCAGATTTGGGTTCAGACTTTCCAGTGCACTTTCCAAGAGTATTGCCAATACTTTCAAGAGAATCGTCCCCCCAACACTCTGAGAGTAGCATCCCCCCAACATTGAAGGGGAAAATGTGGTAAATGAACCTAGATAGGAATAATAGAAGGGATGTCTACTTCTTGATCAAAACTTGGAGTCCACCTATTAAGAAACATACCTTAGGATCTGAAGAAATACAATCCACTTCTAAATATCAAGTCTCTATATTCCTTGAGTTTGAATAAGAAAGCGTGAAATCCTCTGCCATAGAAGAATAAATTGAGTTTTCCTTTGATGAGAACCTGCCAATTTTTATGTACCCAGTTCTCGTTTGAATGCGGGGAAGGCCATAACGCCATAAATTGTCTAATCAATCCTATTTTACCTAAAGACAAATTCTTATGCATGGGGGTAACATGCAAATGATGAACCTTAGAAAGTTGATCAAGTTTCTTCACAAAATGAGAGTGGTTTGGTTTTGTAGTGGCTTTTCCCAATGAGGAAACCAACTACTTGAAAGCTTCTACTTCATAATTGAAGTCAGGAGAAGGAAGGGAGCCTCTCCCAAACATGGTTAATAGGCTTGAAGGCCCCTAAGGGCATGGGTAAGGGGAAACAATGAAAAACATGGGTTTACAGAGGGCAAGATCATCTAGATATGATTACTAATGGACAACCATTATGGCTATCTTTGTTATGGCCAAGTACCCTTTGATATTTTTTTAGTTTTCTATCATTGGGCTATAAGGTTGCTTCCTTTTTTTCATGAATATTTACTCGTAGTATGTGCCTAAAATTTTGTTCGAAGAACTAGTTCTAAGTAAAAGTTCCCAGCATTAGAACCAAAGACCGTACAACAAACTCTAGCTTGAAAATTTTCATTTAAACCAATTAAATTAATCCACACAACTAATTTCATAATTTGCTTAAAATCATTTACCATTAATTAAAATAGTTTCAACATATTTTTTCCCTTAGACTTTTTTTTTTATTACCAAAACGGAAATATAACATGTTATTGTCCGGTCATAATGCCTTATCTTGGCTTACTTTTACATCTGTTGAAAACAAAAAAATCTCAACTCCTAGGTATCTTTTAGCTCTTGTTCTCCTTACATCTTTATCACTAGCTTACATTTGCATATAGTCTATTTCAATCGATCTTTTCTTATATCGTTCTTGACTTATAATCGAAATTCCATTGATTCAATTTCTATTCCTTCAAAAAAATTGTAAAAACCAAAAGCACCTGTATGAAGGAGGAGTGCCTCCTTTGAAATTTCATCTGCTTTTGTATTCAGTTCACGAAGAATATGAATAAAGGACAACCAATTGAAAGAGATAAACACAAGCTTTATATGCCTCCAGATAGGTTCGAGTCTGATATCCCAAGACACAGTTTTCTTTCTAGCCCATTCTATTACTAACTTTGACTCATCCATGACTTGCAACTTCTTGACATCCTTAGCTTTGGTAGTTTCTAGCAAAGTCCAGAGAGCAATGAATTCTTCCCTATTATTGGTGCCATGGCCTAGAGATTATCTGATATATATTTAGTGGTTATAGTTGATAAAAAACAAAACCCCCATGCCACACTTGGGGGGTGTCCTTGGCTTGCACCATTGAATTAACCATAAGGAATCTCATAATCAAGAGCAGGCAAGGATGGGATGCAGGGCGACTTGTCTTTAGGATCTTCCTTATAAATTGTTGCCTAGTTGAGAGTAATGGAAGTTGTGAATTTTGTTAGGAAAAACTTGTCTTTAAAGGTAGCCTGATTTCGTTCCAACCAGATATTGTTAACAAGGATACTTGGAAGACCAGAGTAGAGATTTATTGAACGATCTTGAATCCATTCTTTTAACTATTCGTCTAGGGTCTCTTTTTTTCCAGAAAGCCCCGACACCCAATTTGTTCTTGTTTGTTTGCTTCACCTGGGCTGCATAAGGATAAGAAATGAAAATGTGAGCTATGGACTATGCATGATATTTACATACAATAAAATGATTAGGGCCGATCTATCCTCTTTTGATTATGTTATCCAAGGTGAGGAGTTTGGATTTTAAGGCTAGCCACAATGTAATTTTGCATCTCGGGGGGGGGCTTTGAATTTCCACAAAAAGCTCCACCATCATTTCTTAGGGCCTATAGATGTATCTTCATGCCAAACCTTGTATCTTGATTTGACTGTAAAGGAACCTCTCTTTGGGTTTTGGACCAGCATAGATAGTCTTCAATGTTATCGTCCAAAGCAATAAAGTTTTCACATAGGAGACTAATGTGATTTTCCCATTCCTAATTTTTGATATTTGGTAGTTATAGAGAAGTAGCATCACACCAGCCTAATCAACCTCTAGGTTGTGAAGAGTCTACACTGGCATCCTTCAAACTGGAGATATTTTGGTTCCTTGGATTCTATATCAACGAATTGGAGAATTTGAAATTTGGACCAAAACTTAATCAAGGATCTTCCTCTAGTCGTATGTTTCTACCATTTCCTATTTTCCACATTTTCTAGTCTCTGACCAGAGGGAACACCTCCACCATATATTTCCCTATGATGGATCCCTTCGAATATTTGTCAGGAACTCGAAACCATTCTGTAATAGACAAGCCGGGGAAGTATTTAGAGTTCATTATCCTGCACCATGGGGAATTTCATTAAGTCAATATCCATAGATTTTTGCTAGCCAATGCATGAGTGAAGGATTATATGTCCTTCAACCCCCATCCTCCTAACTCTTTAGGAAGGGATAAAGATGACCAATTTTCAAGGTGTAATCCTTTTTTTTATGACCAACCCACAGGTAATGGAAACTTAATTTCTGAAATCTGGAGAGAACCTTGTTAGGAATTGTTGTTATATAATTCCAAAAGACAAGAATACTTTCAAGAAATTCTTTCAAAATAACTAATATGCCTCCATGGGAAAGAACACAGTTGAGCCACAGGGAGGTTTTGGCTTCTATTCTCCATATAAGCCATCCCCAATCTACCTTTCTATAAAAACCAGGATTTAGGCAAAAGCCTAAATACTTTAACACTTCATCCAATGATTTTGAAGGGGTGGGGATAATGATTGCTAAAGGGACCAGGTCTTATTCTGGAAAATTGAGGAAGATGGTGCATGATTTGTTAAAGTTTAATTCCATTTCGGTGGCAGTGCAAAACATATCCAATCTTTTTTTTAGGACCAGCAGTTCTCTAATGGCACCTTGAACTAAGCAGAAAAACATCGTCCACAAAAAATAAACGAGAAATATATACTCTTTATATGACCTTTACTCCTTTTAAGGAGCCATTCAATATGGATTCCTTCATGAACTTGTTGAGATCTTCTGTGATGACTAGAAAAAGGAAAGGTGATAGGGGGCATCCCTGACTTAAACCTCTCGACACTTTGAAAAAATGGGAGGGAGACCCCCGCTTTGAAAAAACATGAGGGGGACCCATTTAAAAGCACTGCAAAAGAGGTGTTTTGAACACAACTCATGATCCAGTTCACCGTTTGGAGGTTAAATCCCCATTGGAGTAGAAACGACCAAAGAAAGGTCTAGTTCACTCTATCGTACGCCTTGGATAGGTCCAACTTTAGGATTGTTGCTTTTAGGTTTTTTCTTTTTACTAAGTGGAGGAATTCTTGTGTTATCGCACTAACATCATGGATTTGCTTGTTCTGTAGAAAACCAAATTGTTCCTTACCAATGATCTCGCTCAAGATGGGTTTTAAGCATCTTGCAACAATTTTGGAGATTTTTTTATAAATCGCGTTGCAACAGGATATGGGGCGATAATCTCCAAAAGAATCTCCATATTGTTTTTTAGGGATTAAACATAAGAAAGTGGAATTGAAAGAGCCAATAACCTTGCAATTTCTTTGAGATTCTCTTACTATTAGCATTAAATCATCCTTAAACAACTCACATAAATGATTATAAAATTCAACTATGAAACCATTAGGTCCTGGGATATTTTTGCTTTGTATGGAGAACAGGGCATTGTGAACTTCCTCTTTAGACACTTCTTCTTCTAGGGTTTGGTTTCTTCTTCCGATAATACCAAGGGGAAATTTGAAACACCTTCCATAATCTCCTAAAATGGGCAACCTAACGGGGCTTTGAAAAGGTTCTCAAAGTAAGTAGCTCTTGCTTCCGTCTTCACCTAGAAGGAGCTAACCGTTCTTCCTTCAGAGTTTTTTGTGTCCCAAATTGTATTTACATTCTTTCTAAATTTGGCATATTGGTGGAAGTACTTAGTATTGTTGTCTCCCTCTTTTATCCATAAATTCATACTCTTCAGTCTCCAAATCTGTTATTCCTTATTTAACCATTCAATTTTTTTTGCCTCCAGATCTTTCATCTCCTTCAACTGAGGGGGGTTAAGAGTGCATGTGTCAATAATTTTGTAAAGCTCTAACAACTTCCATTTTGTCTTTAGCATATCTTTCCGCCTTCATTTCTTCCAAAGGGCCAACCACTGCTTTATACATTTTTTAATTATACCTAGGTTTGCCGCAAATTGAACCATTAAAAAATTCGGTTCCAAAAGGATTAGCTTCTTCCACTGAGACACAACCATATTTTCAAATTCTTCTTCTTCAATCCATACTTGACTAATATTCAGGGGAGGTGAAGTTGTTTCTGAGCCAACGGACCACTAGACAAGAATAGGTCAATGGTTCGAGCTACCACCCTCCCCTACCAAGGATTTGATCCTTACTCCAAAATCAAGAAATGCCTCATATACTAGAAATACGTTGAGCCTTTTTGCAACAACATCCATACATGTTCTGAAATTTCGCCAAGTGGGCGTCAATTTGACCGGTTCCACATCCACCATATGAGTCTCTTCCATGAAGGTTTGAAAGAAACCCTTCAAACTGTTCTCGTTAGGATTTTCTTCATCCAGACTTCCATAAGAGAGAGAGAGAATTTAAATCCCCTCCAACCACTGTGAAAGGGGCATGGAAAGCTCCTGTAAGTTTTAAGTCTTCCCAATAGGGGACTCGATTAGAATACGGGCCTTAAATATTTAGAGTGATGAAGAGAGAAGAATGGTAGGAAGAGGAGGAAAGGTCTTTGAAATTAGGACCCCACCCAGTAAAAACACCTTCTGACATGCCTTTTGCATCAATAGCATAAAAGAAGCAATTTCTAAACCATGGCATGAACACCTCCCCGTCCTTCTCTCCAAAACACATGGTTTCTTGTGTTAGAATGACATCTGGTTTTAGGCTCAAAAGGAGCCTCTTGAGGGCTAGCTTCTTATGTGGGCCCCAAACCCCTCTCGAATTAAATGATAGCAACATCATTTGGGTGGGGAGGATAGGTAAATCCCTTCTCTAAGTGCCCTAGCTATGGAAACTTGTTTACCTTCTCTAATTTCTTCCATGACCTTTTCCCAAGCCTTAAGCATATGAGATTTCTTTCCGAACGGATTTGTGTGGGGAGGGTCCAAAGCCAATACACTTTTTGCTGGAATTATCCCTTTGTGAATTCCTTTGGGTCTCAATTCATAACCTTTACCAGGGTGATGAGGAAAATGTGGGGGTCCTACCAGGGAGGTCTTCTCAGGGGAAGGTAAGTGATTAAAGCAAACTAAGAGGCCTTCTTTCAGAAGGAGAGATGAGGACTCAAAGCGAAGTGGAGAGGAAGCAGGGGAGGGGGGAGGAAGAGGAGAGGGAAACAATATCCTTCAACATTAGGGGATGATAGGGAAAGGGGATAGGGAGGGGAGTGTTACACATAAAAATTCCACACTTAAGTGTCACAAAGTGCCATATGCACCTTACTAAGTGTCGCATGCACTTTGTCAAGTGTCGTCTGCACCTTAATAAGTGTTACATGCACTTTTCCAAGTGTCACAACTCGTTGACACCATGAAAACATTTTCCATGATCCCTAAGTCATGTTGGAGGAATAAACCCATCATTTCAAGGTCAGAAACATGCCTTTTACTTGGAAAATTGACCATTTTTTAGGCATTTATGAAGGGTGGCGCCCCCTTGGACAGGTTGGGAGAGCAACATTTTTTGAGAATTTATGAAGGGTGGTGCCCCACTATCCATTCCATGGGATCGCCACTGCATTAGGGTAGCATCCCCTTTTCCTTGTTTAGGGAGCGCTAGTGGTGTTCTGTCTCTAACTTAAGGGGAGTGCTAGTTTGGTTAGAGGAAAATATGGTGAATCCCACCTTTTCCTAAGGGACAACTCTGAAGATATGAGGTTGATTTTGGGTTGAATCCTATCCTATGGCACTATATTAGCATCAAATTCCAACTCATGGAACCATATCCTCAACCACTTCCCTAATTAGCCCATGCTGATTGGGCCACTGAATCCTATAAATTGAAGGCATTTCTATGGTGAAAAGGAGAGGAAGATTTCATGTGTCAAACATTTGATCCTAGGAGAAAGAATCCATCAAAGCATCAACATTTTTTTATCTCAATACTTTCATGTAAGGGCTCTATGAGGAGATCTTGGAGAAGATTGCAACAACATCAACTTGATTTGTAAGTGCCTTCTTTTGGCTTTCCATTTAATATCAACTTGGCCTATTCATTTCATTATGTTGTTTATGATAATGTTTATGCTTAAGTCAAATTGGGTATAGATAGATCTAGTTTTTATCTAACGAAATATAGTAGGAGTAAGAAGGTTTTCTTGCCTCTTATTTTGCAGGTCTCTTTGGTCACTGAAGGAACTGGAATAATGAGGAAAAAGGACAAAGCAACGAGGACAAACTTCGGGAAACAAGCGTGTCTTCATCCTTATATCTATAGGTTAATGAACGAGGTATATAAGGAAAGTAGCAACCATTTTTTTTACTTATGTCTTTGGACCAAAGAAGGGGTCTTGGTCCAAAGGGCAGCTTAATCTGTCTGTAGGGTAAGATTTCTCATAACAAAAAAATGGCGACTCCGCTGGGGAAGGACTTTGACTAGTATTTCCTTTGGTTCATCTTAAATCCTTGTTTATGATAATATCTTGTTTATTTTATTCTTGATTTTGGATTATTTCATCTTCCGTGAACTTCATCAAGAGGTTTACAAAGTCATTCACTGAATCTCTGTTGAGTTTAATCTTTTTTGTGCCCTTTTCAAGCACTTTCAGGACCAACACTCCCCCACAGTGGCTACCAGGGCGCCACTGGCCTGATTAGTGCTCCCCCTTGGTCTCCTAGGGAGCACCATAGCACTCTGTTAATTTAGTAACAAGGGTGCCAGTCTCTTCTTTTGGGTAAATCCATGAGGTTCTGTTATGTTTTTCTCAGTCTGCTCTTAAGAGGATTTTACCCTAGAGTCTTTTGGTTTATCTTTGACTTTGTTTTGATTGAGAAATTGACATTCATCACTCCTTTCATTTCCTTCTTTAAGTTTGCAAACTTATCCTAGTTGTGAAATTGTATGGTCCCCTTGGGTTAACTAGATCCCTTGGTTCATCCTACCTTTCAGTTGTCTGATCTTCATCTCACAAAGTTTTCAGATTGCTTGATTGTTTAGAAGTTTTCATCAACTAGAGTTTGCAAAGGTTTTTGGTATTGATCCCTTTTTTCTGCCTTGAAACATCTCACTTTTTGAATGATTAGGACTCTCTTGTTTACCGCAACCGAACCTTGAATACTGATTCTTGTTGCTCGTTTTTTAAGATTTTCAAGAGTGTTTTCCTTCTTTCTCCTTTACATCTTTCGAGTCCTTGATTGAACAAGTTATCTCACACTTGGATTCTTTAAGTTCTCATCATTTTTTGAATGCACTTTGTTTGATTTCTTTTTTGCCTCGTATTTCTTTGTGTGAAAGATTGATCTCTTTCATTTCACTTGAAAGTAAAGAAGCAAAAAAGTTTGCATATCTCATTGCATACAAATCGAACAAAGAAATTGTTCGCATTCTTAGGAAATTTATTTTGGTACACATTGGAAAAGAGCTAGTCTTGCATTTACATTTGGATTTGTTTGGTAGTTTGGTATCATTTTGCTCCCAGAAATTGAAAAGCTGCATAGTTTTGAGTACTTGCTTGTGTTAAGAAGAATATAACTCCTCTCCTTCCCATACATAGAATTCATCGAAAAGAAAGAATTGCATCTCATTCTTTTGCATTATATTGGAGTGGAGTCTCACACATCATCAATTTCATCTTCGGAACCTTCTGAGTAAAAATCCATTAAAATCAACCACGCACTAATACAATCCACTAGACATTTTTTGTTTTAGCACACCAACAGTAGCACAAGATTAGGGTATTTAGACTAGGAAAGGTGAGTAAACCGTCCAAGACTACTAAACATAATGTAGAACACTAAAGAGTGAACAAATTCAATTTTCGTATAAGCATAGTTGGGAACCCCCTCTAACACAGGGGCTAAACACGAGGTCATGTGTGAAAGAGAAACGAAGATTAACCCTCCAAAGCTTGACCAATCATAGTGGAAAGAACGTATACTGGGGGATTTTCTTGAAGTGTCACTAGTTTCATTTGGTCTCGATGCTTCATGAATCTCAAATCTGTTGCAGGTCCTTAGGAGTTTTATCGGTCCACTTGTCTTCAGTCCTCTAGAAAAATTTCAGACTTTGATATCCTGTCCAAACGTTTGGTCCCGACTATCGGGAGGCTGACTGGGAGTTGGTAACCTTAGTGGCCTTTCTAGGTATCTATAGCGGTTACTGTGGGGAGATTCCCACGATACCTGGGGAAGACTTCGTATCACACTTTCAATATCCTTGGAGGGTGATCATTTGAAAGTGATGGTTACTTGCACCGAGAAGGGTTGTTACGTGGAGGTGAGGGTAATTGCCTCTCATTTCTTCGTTGGCGATTTGACATCCTGTCTTTGAAAGATCCTTGAACCTATTGTTGCTTGGTTGATTGCTTTTAGTTTTCTTAGGAATTTGTTTCTTTGATTTTTGTAGTCAGCCTTAGGATCGTTAATTTTTTTTTGGTTCGAAGATCTCACAGTATACAAGGTATGGATGTTGAAGTTCAGGAACCTCAACACAATGTTTCTTACAAAGGAATGATCGAAGATCAAACTTCTGACACCATGAGTGAAGCTCTTGGAAGTGGCCAACACATAGAAGAATCGGTCACAACCTTCATAGAAAGCCTTGTATCTTACGTGAATCCTCTTTTTACTGATCCATTTGGCCTACCACTCATTGATCCACCATCCACAAGATATATTGATGCCTATTATTCTTACCGTTCACCAATTAGTTTAACCACTACACCATATTTTTGCATGAACCTATCGACTTTTGGTTTTTAAGAAAGACTTTAGAGTTTACCTTTATCGACAACTCATGTAGTCGATACTGTTGGTGCTTCTTTACTAGGAACATTGGTGACCCATGTAACCCCGACACAACCACTTGTGAATACACCTGCCTTTGCACATGGGTTAGGTAATATTCTTGCTTCATTATTTACACACATGCACACACCAAGTGCTTTACTTGGTCGTCCCATTGGTCATATGACCAACAATCAAGTCATTCACACAACCATGGTTACACAAGCTACTCACCCTCCCTTTCCAACTTTACAAATGGGTACACCCTTTGTTGGAGGTCAATCTTCAATGGGAGTCCAACCTTTAGTTGGAGGGAGACTTTTTACTAGGGGGGAACTTTCAGCCATGGGGCAAACTCCTATGTGGGTACAACATCAACAGGCCTAGGGGAAATCCACTACTACAAGTCCTTCTATCCATAATGCCACTAGCCTATGTCCTGGACAACCATATCCAGGAGTTGATAATCCTTTGTGGGGTCAATCTAATCCGACGGGCATTCCTGAGCATGGAAATTTTCCCTATCAATCTGTAAACCCCATGATTCCAACACAACAACCCCCTCAAACTCAATATGTAGGAGGTCCATTTGTTCAATCACAATACATGGGTGGACAATTAGGACAACCACCATACATGGGTGGACAATCAGGACAACCACCTTACATGGGTGGAAAACCTGGGTAGTCATTGTACACGGGGGGACCTTCAGGTCAACCACCATACATGGGAGGACCATCTAGTTTTACCATATCACCGCAAGATGGATATGGTCCTACTGGTGTTCCCATGGTACATGGTTACCACCAGTATCCACACGATGACCGACAACTTCCATTTTTGGCTACGTTAGATCTGCCAAATCTATCGCATTTGACAAACGATCCCATTCAACACGCCCCATTTTATCCCTCCATCCCTACCAAATTTTCGTCCGACATCCATAAATTCAATGGAAAACCTGGGGGAGATCCTAACAATCATGTTACAACTTTCCATTTATGGTGTTCTTCAAACTCTTTGATGGATGACTCCATTCGTCAGAGGCTTTTTCAGAGAGCACTTACAGGTGCAACGACCAAATGGTATATTGAGTTGTCACGTAACTCCTTTGTCGACTTTAATTTTCTAGCCATAGCTTTCCTCACACATTTCTAGGTTCTTATACGATATGAGACTAGTTTAGAGCTTTTGACCTCACTCCGACAATCCTCTTCTACCCACGTATTTGATCATATTCATTAGTGGAGGTAGAAAATACGGTTGATTAAAGCTCCAATTCCAGACCAACTCCTCGCAGATTGGTTTACAAAGTCACTATTTCCACCCACTGCTTGCGATGTTTCCATGAGGGGTGTTGTCACTGAGGAGCAAGCTATCAATCATGCTCAATATTTGGACTTGGTATATTCCCAATCCGACACACTTTACAATCTGATCCCCCATGCTCCTCGTCCGTCGAATGATCCAACAAGACCTACTTCGTTTCATTTTGAACATCAAAACTACTTCCACTCCTGCTAAAACCTCTGAGGTGAATGCAATCCAATCCACCTCATCTCAACAACCCGAAGGTAAGAAGAAGAACAAGGGTAAATCCAAGAAATATTCTAACCAGCAGGATACTATAAAGACTGTTGATACTCAACCGAATAGGAAAGCTAAGTATCCTTGCATGAATTGTGAGGAATACCACTACATAAAAGACTGCCCTCATCATGAGGAAGTCACAAAATTTATGAAGGGTACCTCCCAACCTGTAGAGTTAACTGACCCTTTCCTCGTTCAACAACAACATCTGGTTCCACAAAATTCCACCCCTCTGCAAGAGGGGAACACAGGTGATTCCCACCACGGGGATGCTTTTTCAAACACCGCTCAAGTCTTTATGTGTAAGGAGAAAATGAATTTAACGACCCGAGAAAATACTTTTGACACTCTTCAAGGTAATCATGCCAATGGAAAGACTATCGATAATCCCTCCACATCCAGTCCTCCTCCATCTTCCAGCCCTCTTTAGATTGAAAAGCCAATTTCCGACGTAGTGTTGTACCCGCTCAAGGGCACAATTCAAAAAGCAACATTTAATCCAAGTGCTCACACTGCCCAAAACTACACTATTGTTGAAGACTTGGTTGAAGCACCTTGTGCTATGTTAGCCCTCGAAGTTCTACATAACTGTCCAAGTCAACGTAGAACCCTATTGTTAGCCATTGGAGCTATGGATCCAGAGGAATCAAATCTAATTACGTTTAATCTGGACTATTTTAAGGAGAGGCTCTCACAACACCTAACATTCCAAATTCAAATTTTGGTTGGTGGAAAGAACATCCATCGCACTGTTTTGGATGAAGGAGCTTCCAACTGTGTCATGTATTTGCCTTCCTAGAGAGACATTGGTTCTCCTAAACTTAACCAGTCTCCTACCACCCTTAAAGTGTTTGATGGACATGGTTTCCAACCTCACAGACTCTTGCAGTATTTTGTTGTGACATTGAAGGGTAAAACCGTTTTGGTCGATATTGAAGTGGTTGACTTGCCCCTGGATTACAATTTTTTACTTGGTCGTAGTTGGTTCTATGCGATGATTGTCATCAAATCTTCAATGTTTTGTATTTTACAATTTCCGCATCAAGGGAAAATTGTCACTGTTGACCAATTTGACTATTGCACTCTATATCTCCACGATTATTGAGCGATTAATTTCCATTTTCTAGGTTGCAGTCTTAGGTATGAGAGTGTAGGATAAGGTCTCCTTAAGTATTCCTCACTCATGGGGATTTTTATTTTCCTCCCTCCTCCTGAAACCCCTCAGGTTGCCATGTTAAATATGATTTCAACTCAGGTGCAACAATCCCTAGAATCACTTGATCCTTTGGTAGTACGTGGTCTTTACGAGCATAGTCATTGTTTCTGTCAAGGTTGTTAAAAAATGAAATAGACCCCCCTCCATTCGAATCAAGTCTCCCCTTGGATCGAATATTTGAACTTACTTTTCCTCCGCCTAGTGAAAATATTCTTATTAGTATCCAGATGTCTAAACGGGGAAAAAAGAAGAATCGAAGGAGGAAACAATGCTTGGGGGGCAGATCTCCAGCCTTTGGACACCCTTCTGGAGCAAAGCCACTAGTTTCTACCATGCAAGTTGGGGGAAAAATACCTCTAGAGAGACACACTGCTAGGAGAAATCCTCGCTCGGGGGTCGTTCCCATCATAATGTAGTAGTATTTTCTAGAATGATCTTAGTATTTTTTCTTTCTCATGATCATAAATACATGAGAATAGGTTACCAAGCTTAGTCTTTGTTCTTTATTGTGCTTGTTAATACATGAGAACATGTTACCAAATATACTTTTATCTAATTTTCGGACTCGTAAAATCTATACGAAAAAGGAACTCTTTGGAGTCTTTTTTAAGCTCTTTTTAGACTCCCTAAACATGAAAAGATTGTCGAGTGAACTTGTTTCCTTTCACACTCGTTAAAAGGTTTGAAAGGGCATTTTTTGAGTGGCAGTTTATCCCTTTTTCGACCTCACGAGACTATTTCTGAAAAATGAATACTCTAGTCAAGTGTGACTAGAAGAGTTCTCTCTTGTATTGTTTTACACTTTTTTTGGGCTTGGGAGACTAAATTTACGAAAAATTCACCCATGGAGTCATCTTTAAGTTCTTTTTAGATTCTCTGAATATGAAAAACCACCGTGTGTACCTTCTTTCGGCTCATATAATTATGCATTGAAGGACCTATGTGGGATTGAACTCCAGGACCCATACGAGAGTGAACCCCTCCTTCTTTAGGTTCGTTAAACATATGTCGAGGGACTCATCAAATATGAGCTACACTGAGCATTTTTTATCCTCCTCAAGCTCGTTAAAAAACAAAGAGGTACTCACCAATCATGGTGGGGGGGGAATTGAAAGAAGTGGGTCAAGTTTTTTGGAATCCATTATGGAAACTACTGTTGTCGCCCTTTAACATGGCACATGTTTGTGTCTCGTCTTACAATTGGGTAATCTACTTGTCTCCGAGTCATACCAATTCCATGTGTCATTATACTTTTTCATTCCAATCGAAGAGTGCTCTTATTTTCATCACATTATGTTCTTGGTACTCGTCGAGTCAATGCTGCCAAGTCATTTGTCGGGCCTCACAATGTTCAAGGGAATTTTCTTTCCAAACCAACCATCTGCAGTATTACCAGTTTCCATTCTTGTGTTAGTACACACTCATTTAATACACCATCTCACACCACTTTATTGTGTCAGTTTTGTGTCAATGATGGGGGATGTATCAAGGCCCTCTTTCGACGAGTCTTTTCCTATCAACTTCAACACATCATCCGAGAATTAGACTTAGAAATAAATTAGTACCTTGGAACTTGCATGCCTCAATGGCATGAATCCTCGCTTCCGACAGTATGTTTACACCATTGACCTCTGATCGGATGATTCCACGAATGTTCAACTTAAGCTCATTTATTCACATTTGTTGGAATGTACTAAAGGTACCTTGGGAATCATTGTCATCATTAGTGAGTTCCCTCGCACTTGTTAACAGTATACCTTAATAACTGGTAATCAATAGCTTTCTACCATGCTCGATATCAAGTCATCTATTCACATGGCTAGAATCGTACCATTTCGGGTTTGGGATGAAGACCCCGAGTTGGGCGCTCACTCTATTATGTGCTTTGCCCAGGTTGCGATGGAGATCATTTGATCATGTAAAATATTTTAGTACAATCGCCATGATGAAAATCTTACTGATAAATATACTGTCACATAGATCCACATTGTATTGATCTGTGGCTATGTTTTGTCCTCTCGTAGCTCCACTGTGTATTTTTCGTGGATGTGATCAGTTCATGTCATGGAGGTATGGATCCACATTGTATCTCTGGTGGCCATATCCTTAGTCAGTATTCTCATGGATCCGCAGTGTATTGGTCGACGACCATGCTTTGAGTAAACTCGTATTTCGAGCATAGGTATGTGCCTCGGGAATGAAACATATATTTATATTGTTCAGCTTTTGCCATGTTCTTCTACTCCAACACCTTTGCATTGAAGAATTTGTAAAGTGTTTCGGCCATCAGTTTCTCTTTTGGCCTCACACTTTAGGGGGCATATGTTACACATCAAAATTCCACACTTAAATGTCACACTCTAAGTGTCGCAAAGTGTTGTATGCACCTTACTACATGTCACATGCACTTCGTCAAGTGTCGTAAGCACCTTAATAAGTGTTGCATGTACTTTTCTAAGCATCACAACTCGTTGACACCATGAAAGACATTTTCCATTATCCCTAAGTAGTGTTAAAGGAAGAAACCTATCATTTCAAGGTCAGAAACATGCCTTTTACTTGGAAAATCGACCAATTTTTGGGGATTTATGAAGGGTGGTGCCCCCTTGGACATGTTACGGGAGCTCCATTTTTTGGCATTTATTATAGGTGTTTCCCCTCTGGCCATGTTGGGGGAGTGCCTCTGCATTATGGTAGTGCCCCCATTTCCTTGTTTAGGGAGCGATAATGACGCTCTGTCTCTAACTCAAGGGGAGCGCCCGTTTGGTTAGAGGAAAATATGGCGAATCCCACCTTTTCCTAAGGGATAGCTCTAAAGAGATGAGGTTGGTTTTTGGTCGAATCCTATCATATAGCACTATTTTAGGATCAAATTCCAACTCATGGAGCCATATCCTTAACCACTTTCCTAAGTATCCCATGGTGGTTGAGCCTCACAATCCTATAAATTGAAGGCATTTCCATGGTGAAAAGGAGAGGAATATTTCAGATGTCAAAGCTTTGATCCTGGGAGAAAGAATCCAGGAAAGCATCAAATTTTTTGATCTCAAGACTTTCATGCAAGGGCTAGATGAGGAGAGCTTGGACAAGATTGCGACGACATCAAATTGATTTGTAAGCGCCTTATTTTGGATTTCCATTTAATATCAACTTGGCGTATTCCTTTCATTATGTTGTTTATGATAATGTCTATTCTTAAGTCAAATTGGGTATAGATAATATTTGGTTTTTATCGAACAAAATCTAGTAGGAGGAGGAAGGTTTTCTTACCTCTTGTTTTGCAAGTCTCTTTGGTCGCTGAAGGAATTGGAACAATGAGGAAAAAAGGATGGAACAACGAGGACAAACTTCGGGAAATATGTTTGTCTTACTCCTTCTATCTATAGGTTAATGAACTAGATCCATAAGGAAAGTAACAACCATTTGTTTACTTTTGTTGTTGTACCAAAGAAGGGGTCTTGGTCCAAAGGGGAGCTTAACTTGTCCACAGGGTAATATTTCTCATAACAGGGAGGGGTTAGAGGTGGATACATAGTCGCTTTCGGGGTGAATCATCGTTTTTAGAGGTGGAAATCTCAGGACGGGAAGCATAACTTATTTAGAAGAAGCAAGAGGGACATAAGGAGAATGACCAAAGGAAAAAGCAAGGGGACAGATAAAAGGAATACATGAATGATGAAGAGGCCGAGCTTCAATCGATTGAGCTAGCTCCTTGCTTGGAGTGAAATCCTTGTAATTTTTATCTAGGCGTAATTTTGTGCTTCCGCCTTCCACCGATACTTTTTCAAGTACTTTGTTCCACCCCAATGTTGACTTGGGCTTCCAAACTTTAAAATTTGATTCAAAAAGAGGAGTAGCGTGAGGGCACTTAACATGCTTATGGGATATTTGGTGGCATCTATAACATCAAAAGGGAAATTTCTAGTAATCCACTCATTGACTCCAGGTCTTCTCGCCAAGTACAATATCAATATTTCCCAACAAGTCGTCAGTCACATTCACCTCGACCTGTATCTAGGCTCAATGATGATATTTCTTGGAGAACCAATTCGGCTCCAACCCTACAAAGTGACCCAATTTGATTTCTATGGCTTCCATAGATTCCTTGGACCAAAAAAATGGAGGTAAGCCCATAAGGATTACCCACACCTTCATGGTGGAAATCGACTCCCTGTAAGGGTCGAAATCCACCGTCCATGGCTGGAGAATTATTCCAGACGGGCCCCATGACCAATCCCGATTAAGTAATTTGTTGCTAACTTCTTCGCTTCGCAGTAGGAAACTATTCCACCCCCTTACTAAAGTGTGAGCTTCTGGGGTGTATCCAAGAACCGGTTCCCACTGAGAGGCCATCCAACTAGTGGGGGTTTCAATGTCAGGAGATTTTCCACAGAACCTTCCAACTAAAGTTTTACCTGCTAACTTTGAGACTGTGTCCAAAGATAAGTATTTGCCCACAACTATCTGCACTACCCCTTTTTTTTCCTTGATGCGCTTTGTAGATTTTCTAGGGCGTGCCTTACTAGATTTTGTATAAAAAATTGACCCCTTACTAACCTTTTTTGGCAAACAAACTTCGTCACTTTGCCTAAAACATTCCTTCGATTTTTCTCCCACACGAGGGGATTTGATGATACCCAAAGTCACATGATTGATGGATCTAGATCAGACCTCACCATTAAGTCCATCCATGGGGCCAATAAACCTACAACTAGAGAATGATTTCTCAGGCTCTCTCCCAAGAGTGGGAGCAAAGGAGGAGGGGGCTTCAATGGCTAAACCTGGACCATTCTTGTTCTTGGTGAAGTCATCTTGCGTTACAAAGATACGACTGCACATTGGGCTGAGGTTGTAATCAACCTTGGTTTTAGACTCAATCTCCATCCGACGGCTAGGAACTCAGTGTGAAAGGACGGAAGCATCCATGTGGCAACAAGAAGACAAGGGGGGACTTATGAAAAAAAAATGCATCTGGGAAAAACTTCGGTTTACCGGAAAAGGGACCTACGGGGGAAAGACTAGTGACCCTAGCCCATGGTCCTGTGGGATTGTTGACCACATATTTCGACTAGGGGTCAACATCATATACCATGAAGATATGTAACTAGTGGTACAACCAGTTTGAAGACTTTTGGCTCAACAAGGCAATTTTTTCCCCCGACACGTCTTTCTATGTACTCAGAATGTCCACTTCCCTGCGTGGGATAATATTGTAATATGATATCATGAGTCAATTTTTGTCTAGTTACCTAGGAATTTATCATTAGGGAATTCCTTTCATAGAGTGTTTTTTTCCTCGGGTAATTAATCTTGCTTAATTGCAACTTTAATTATCCTTGAGTTTTTCACTCACATAAATTCTCCAAAGTGGTGAAAGGTGTTCTAATGATCGATCCAAATGGATGACTAAGGTTTATAAGTGTTGTAAATGACCATGCTAGACATCTCCTAGAGTCTTGCATAATTCCATTAATTTTTGATAGGATTTTTTAAATTATTAAAATTCCCGCAAACTTGGAATTTTTAATTATTTTTTATGTAAAATATAAAAAAGTGGTCCTTGGGGATTTTGTATAGGAGTATGAGTATTTAAATAAAACAGTTTATTAACCCCTACACCCTTGGACCAAGTCTCATCTCAATTGGACAAGTTTTGCTAGGTCATTGTCCATGAGGAGTCCAAGTTAGTAAAAAATTAGCAAATAATTGACTAAATTAAAATAGCCAATTTTTTTAAAAGTGACTAAAGTCATGGGAGAGAGTAGGAAAAAAATTCCTAATGTATTTCCTAAGTTGGGAAAGTGATTTTCCACTTAGAAGAGCCCCCCTTGCTAAGCCAATAACCTCAAGTGGTCACTCCTTAAGAAGAGGGGCACCCTCTTGCTCATGAAAACATGGGAAATAAAAAACAAAACAAGAGGGTGCCCAAAACTTTGGGTGTACCCTCCTTTGACTCTAACTTCACATTTGATGAGTGGGAAATGTGTTTTCCTTCTTCCTCACTCACCCCTCACACCCTCACCATGACTAAAAACTTAAAAGTGCACCCCCCTTGAGATGACCTCCCTCCCTTGGATGTGTAACACTTAGAGCTCATCCAAGAGGGGTCTTCCCTCTCCCTCAACTATAAACGAGTGCCTCCCCTCCTCATTCATCATCCATTCTCATTGCAAGTCTATTATGCCAAAATTTCTCCCATTCTTTTCCTTCTC
>ML824008.1:6254-20821 GCA_009831015.1 Picea engelmannii
CATGTACTATCCATATAGAATAGTATTACCTAAAAATATATAAAACTCATACCATTATCCATCAAACAAACTTGGGTCCATTACCCAAACCTGGGTTCTCCAACTTCACATGGCCATAACTCTCTAACCGTGAGGAGTTATGTGATGTGCCATATACCACCGGAAATAACATGACATGTACTATCCATATAGAATAGTCTTACTTTAAAATATATTAAAACTCATACCATTATACATCAAACAAACTTGGGTCCATTACCCAAACCTTTGTGCTACCAAAATTCTCTACTAGACTTTCTCCAAGGGTTGACATCAATCACTAAGGGTTGACATCAATCTACAATATCACTCTCCAATGGTTGAAATCAATGAAAAAAAACAATTCATACCAACTGTCCATCAACCTAAGCCAAATATCTGACACTAATCGACCCCATTGTGTAGCAATCCAAGTTTTTTTAAATTCAAGAAGCAAAAGAAAAGATGGATCCAATGTATGAAGCTGCACAAGTTTCCCAGAAAGAAATAAGAGACTTCTGAATTGTAGTTGATGATGTATATGTAAAAATGCATCAGCTTGATTCACTTCTAGAAAACGAGTGGAAGACTTTGCTTTCCACTAATCCTACAGTTCCAGATGTTGCTATAGCCTAAGATTTTGTTGTGGGAGCTTTCATTTTGGTCAGGACGTGATAGGATCAGGTGGAGAATTTCGATATATTTCTCTAACACAACATCAAAATTGTACTAGACTTGGCTCCTACATTTGAAGAAGGCACTGGGAGGGATAAAAAAATGTTTCCTCAGGACAAGTCGATGGTTGTGGTGAGGGCCCGAGCCCTCTGTTTTGGGGAATGATTAAATTTTGGGAAAGTGTTGCATGCCAACTGGAAGACTAAAAGCAACAGAAAATGTTATTAAAACTGAGATCTAACTAGAAGTATATCAACAACAAAAATAGTCAAAAGTTCCATGCGTCAGTTGGAAAAGTAGTGGAAAACAACCAAAATCATCAGGTGCCATTAGTAAGTCGAGAACATATAGAAAGAAAGAATCCAAGAAGCGACACATGAAAATTATAAATAATAAAGAAGTGCAATGAGGAAAGGGTCATTGAATGAGTTTATGAGAGATGAGGAGAATGAGAAAGTGCATTGTCACGAATGTTATCATTGTTTGGGTTGGGATTGGGTTAATGCAGTCACGAGGACATATTGTAAGTGTTTTTTTGGTATTACTAAGATTCCACAATAAGGTCTTGAGTGTAACATCCCCGACCACCCAAGTCGGTCCATGCTACACTAGAAAATTCTCTGATAACAATTTGTAACGTCCTCAACCGAACCATCAGCAGGCACGGGGCACACTACCTCAGACAGAGCTATTTTGCAAAAATATTCACATATAAACTTAACAAGAAATGAAAGAGATGATATGGAAACATTCATGCAGCGAAACACATGATATTATTACAAGAATCACATACATGCACTTAAATACATCATTTAATCATTAAGCACATAAAATATACTTATCTCTTAATTGAAGTACACCATCTGCGTGTAGACTTTCCATGAACCTCCCAGGCTTAGACCACACTTCTCACTAGTCTCACCAGTGGGTCACCCCTCAGCTGGGACTAAAATCCACCGAGCAAGGGATTCCTAGGCTAGGAAGGGACAACAAGAAGTTGCATAGTACAACAAGAAGGATTTCCTCCAAGGAGCCACTTATGCCCATAGCTCACAGAATCTCATTCCCCACATGCCTATCCCAGCCCAGGAGTATACACATTCACTATGCCATAGTCCATCGGCTGCTTCACCTCCCTTTCTAGGGATTCAGCAACAGGCTAGATCAGGAATTCTCATAGCTTTGTAGATGCTACTGAACTCTCTCCGGGATAACTCACTTCCTCAACACACTCTCTCATTTGGAGAGAGTTTCTCACAGGTCTAACAACTTGCTTCTTCTATCCACACTCTCTCACCCGGGGAGAGTTGTTCACATACCTGACAACCTGCCTCTTCTATCCACGGGCCTGATAACCCACTTCTTCACTCCCGCTCCTCAACACACGAGCATGGTGACGGAAAAAATAGAAACTAGACGTGGGAATGGTAATGAGGAATAATACGAAGGAAACCCCCAAGGTACAGATGCAACAAGGGTATCAATTCAGGCTTTTTGTAGAGGTTCAGGTGGTTGGGGAAATTTCAACAATGGCATTCCAGGGTTCCTGTGTGCTTGTTGGGTGTGTTAGTGCAAAAATGGAAAAAGGATCCAAAAATAGTAAGAATTCCCACTTATATTTACATGTTCTTGGGATGACACATGGCGCTCATGGAGCGCATCCCCCTCCATGAGGATTTCATTCCCTTTTCACCAAAGGAACTTAGGATATCAGGGTTTATTTCCCAACTTTATTATTTTCAGTAAATACATTATAATATTCCCTTGGGTTAAGCCCTCAAGATTATCCCCTTTCTCCTATCCTCTCAAGCCCCTTCCCTTACCCAACCTAGTGGATATTAGTCCCCCATAACTCTTTTTTGTTGGTCGGTCTACACTCAACGATGTTGTTATATTAATAATATAAATATTTACATGTATAGAACATGCTCATGGCATTTAACATCTAGGTACTTCGGCCTAATAAACACATAATCCTACCAGATTATAATTACTTGGATCACCAACCTACAAAACATGTTACATTCATAATTACAACCGGAGCTCGGCCTAGGGATATTACAATCCCCTCCCCTTATTTTTGCACTGTCCTCAATGCAATTCATTCACACAACATCAACAAGATTTTCAAAATCTTCAAAAAGATGTGGGTATTCTTCCCGCATAACATCTTCATGCTCACATGTTGTATCCTTAGGAACATACTAGGTCCAATGGACCTTTACAAGCCTTATGGATTGATTCCAGAGCTGCTTTCTTTTCCGGTCTAGTATGCGGATCAGATGCAGATGTAAATAACCTTCTTGCTCCACCTAAATCACATTCCAATCAATTACATGATTAGCATTAGGCATATATTTCTTAAGAGATGAGACATGAAATATGTTATGAATAGTCATTGTTGGCCCTTGGCTATGGAAGGAAGTGAAGAAGAAGGAAGAAAAGGTAAAAAGTGAACTTCGCGAGAGACACAGTGACTGTCATTGGGTTGAAGTAAGAAAAAGAGCAGAAAAGATGGAGCGAAGCGAGGAAATGAAAGTTGTTGGATGAGGAGATCAAGGATGATGGATCAGAAAGGAATAGGGATCGTGGAAAACTCAATAAGTGGAAAAATCCATGGTTGGATGCTTTGGAGCACTGTGCGAGAAGGAAGGAAAGATAGGTTGACGAAGCCTGGAAAAAGTGGGTCAAGTTGACCTAGGGTTTTAGACACCTAGGGTTTTAGTGTTTAGGGTTTTGGCACCTAGGTTTCAGTATAAGGTTATCGGTGAGATGTTGTAATGTATAAATAGAGGTCTAAAGGGCCTAGGTGTGGTTGGTAATTCTACAGTACAATATTGTTGTTGATCTAGCTATAGTATTGTGTGAGGGATCATTGTATTGAGAGAGAGAAGTGTTGAGAGAGAGGAAGCCTTCTGGTATTGTAATATCTTCTACTGTGTGAAAAGGTCAAGTCCCGAAGCTAGGTGAGAAGGAAGGGGAGAGAAAGAGAGAGAAGAAAGAGGATGTTATAGCTGAGAGCATAGACAATAATTGTATTCTTTACCTTAATAAATCATAAGCACAGTTATGTGGACATACCCCTAGGGAGAGGGTGAACCACATACATTTGTTGTTGTGTGTGATTGATGCTTTGATCTTTGTCGTTGTTATGTTGTTCTCTGCTTTATTGTATTAGACCAGATCTATATCTATGAAGGATAGATCTAGCTTGTTGAATGATATATGCATGTTGTGTTACTACTATATTAGATCCACTTGATATTCCCCTAGTTGTAGACATCTTTGTCCTGCAACCCCCTCATAGCTACTTTGGGTGAGACTGCATCTACTTCACAGGTGTTTCCAAAAGGGCCAGTAGCCAGGGCTTGTTGGTTCTCTCTTGGAGTTGAAACCTGGGTCTGCCCCTATGCCAAAAAATGGTTCCATTTCCGAGACAGTAATCTTCGTGAGGGAATGTCAAGGTGGTTCCCATCGAAGACAGAGATTCAAAAGTGGATAGAATATCAATAAGAGGACGTCGCTGAAGCCCAGAACAAGAACCCTAATCTTAGTACAGAAGATTGGTTGGAGAAATATACCTTTACTGACATTCATGAGATATTCTTTGGAGGGATCCATCAGGAGATGTTTGAGTGGTTGGTTAGGTTAACTGATACCCAGTTCGAGATCAGACCTAGATCCCCTGTGTTGTGGACTCCAGCGCTGATCCAGAAGGTCAAAAGTGTTGATAACACCATATCTAGAGAAGTGGATCATTGGTTTGATAGTACCATTGGAGGGTATATCACTGAGTTTGTTGTCGACAAAATAGAATCGTATAGCCAAGCCAACAGATACTTTTTCAAAGGACCCAGAGGAAAATTTGTGCAATTTTTGAAGCTAAAAATCAAGATGTTGTTGCTTGAAAAGAATGTCTTAAAGATATAGTAGATCGAGAATATTTGAAAAGACTAATGTTAAAAAATTCGAACAACAACAACGACACAGAAGCGAGACATACGTGTAGTGGAAGAGTATTTCGAGGGGTTCATCTTGAGAACCTCTTTAAGAAAAACTACAGGGAAGAGGGATTCTACAGTGGAGAAGAGGTAGATCTGACAGACGAAGAACAATCAGAACCCATGGGGCCAGAGGAAGAATTAGCTAAAGAACTTCCTCAAAATGATCCAGAAACCTCAGGAACTGTGCAGGATACTAAAGTAAGTAATATCAATCCTCTTGTTGTTTCAGAAATGCTAAGTAATCATAACATTCCAAATCACCAGAATCCGCAGAGCACTATTACTATTAGCTCAGCATCCACTCAGACAGGAAACCTAGGAAACTCCATGGAAGATGAGATGAGGCTCCATGTCTTTATAGGAGATGGATCTGAAGATCCTGAACAACACTGGTTCCTTTGTGAGGCCGTATGGAACATTAAAAATATTACTGATGAAGTTGTTAAATGAAACCAATTTAGCACTACAATGAGAGACTACGCACTGAGCTGGTATATGAATCTTGTCCAAGGACTTGCACAGCCTAACCCATTGAATGAGATCAAGAACGTGCTGATTGAGGAGTTTAAGAAACCTAAGTCATAGTCCTAATGTATTATAGAAATGAAGGATATCAAGTAGAAGGTAGCCGAACTTGTTTGGGAGTTCGACCAGAGGTTCAAGACCCTAACAGGAAGACTGACTTTAAAGATCATAGATGAGAAGAACAAGGAATGGTTCATCGCTGCCCTATTACCACATATCAGAGTTCCCTTGATGAAACAAGAGATTGCTTCATAGGAAGAAGCATTGGAGATCTCCATGAAGATCGAATCAACCCCTATGGGAGAATCCAACTCATGTATGAGTCAGATATTGAGTCAGCTAACTAGCTTGTCTCTACGGGTCAAAGACATGAATAAAGACAAGGGAAAAGACAAATGAGAAGACATCTGGTGTGTTAGATGCAGATCAGAAGTTCATGACAAGGAACACTTCCCTCTATTCAATGAATACTTGGCTTTTGGAGCTCTGAGCCCCTTGAAGCAAGTCACCTTACCTTGGTGCGAAGTATGTAGAAATTGACATTTCTCTGGTGAGTGCTATTACATGCAGAAATATGTTTAGGTACCCACAAACATGTATTTCACATTCTGTAAATCAATAGGGCATGATGATAAAAATTGCAGAGCTTATGATGTCATGCATGAAACATCAAGAGACATATACAAGATCCAAGGTGAAGTACATCAAGAAGGAAACAATGTGTAGTATAGCTCCCCAGGAAGAGGAAACTTCAATCCTCGCGGTGGATACAAAGGACGAGGATGAGGAGGAGTAATGGGCCAAGGCCGAGGACAAATAATATGTCATAACTGCATCCAGCCAGGACATCTAGCAAGGTACTGTCATAACCCTTGTACCACTTGCATTTATTTCAACTCCTTCGAGCATGTCATTGAGGATTGCCCTGTGCTGCTATCCAAGCTTCAGGAAAGACGAGGATCCCAACAGAACTCACAAGTGCAATTGATCTATGTTGAAACTCATGGAGCAGACCCTAGAGTCATTTTTATTATGCGAGGAGGCATTGCTATAGGACAGGATAGAATGACCCAAGGAAATATCACAAAAGACTCAGGCATCAAGAAAGCTATAGAGAAGAACCAAAATTTTGATGCGAAGAAAGAAAGACAAATCTTTGAGGAAGCAAGGCAAGAGTTCCAAGTAGATAAAGGTTCTTCCTCCAAAACACGACTAGAAATCAGAGAATATGGGATGCCTTAGGCATTTGATCAGTTGGCTTCTTCAAAAGGAGGAAAAGAGGTTAGTAAGCTCATTGAATTTTTATACACTTGTATTAAGTTAATTTAGGATGAGAATGTTGTGCAAGAACTACAGAACTTAATCAGGCAGTATGAGCTAGGGAAGATAGACCCCTTACTGAATAGGACAGTACACGAAATTGGTAAGAAGATAAGGAAAAATAAATAATTACATTTGAATGCTCAAATAGGAGAGTATGATATAGACTATGTGGTCCTCGACTTAGGGTCGGAGGTCAATGTCATGACGAAGCAAACTGGAAAACCGATGTTGATCTATTCCCCTATCAGGATTAGAATGGCTAATCAGCAAGTTGTCAGCCCATTTGGATGACTGGAGCATGTCCTTGTGGACATCGACAGAGTTAGAACCTTTGCATATTTTGAGGTAATTGAAATTGTTGATGATAGCTACCCTTACCCTTCATTGCTAGGAATTGATTGGGCCTTTGACAATTCCACTATTGTTGATTTAAAGAAAAGATGTATGACATTTGAAAAAGATGGCCTTTGGGTCATTACACCCTTAGATCCAGATGAGGGTCAACGATACATAGAGCCCATAAGAGAAGAAGACCACACATATGAATTGGAAAACATATACAAACTAACATCCAGACAATAGGATTACATCAACCCTACATCCGATGGGAATCTAAGTTGGTGAAGTGACAATGCATGCTCATCAGATTCAGAAGAAGCACTGGAGAACTGATAGAACCAGATGTATGAAGTATCGACCATAATATTTGCTAGAATAACTAGAGAAGTTCATTGGATTGGCACAACAGTTAGCACTTTACCCACATTTGATGGTCTGAACCCTTTAGAAACCTTCCTATCAGATTTTGAAACAAGTGTACCAAAAGAAAAAAGATTGATGGCAATGGATGAGGCCCTGAAAGACACACTAGCAAGATCATGGGGGACGCATAAAAGAAATATCACAGAATGGACACAATGTCGAACCTTGATGACAACACGGTTCTCAGCACAAGCAGTAAGTTGTGAAGTAAGATATACCGGTCAAAGTTCCCCAAAGGACCATGTACGAAGATGTTAAGAGGCCTGGAGCAACATTCCTTGAGAACAATGGGTGCATAGATTCATTAACACACTGGACACGACCCCTATCAACTGGTACCTTCAAGTGGAGCTGGGCCTCGTCACTACAAATTGGGAAGGTATGATTCAGAACTTTGTAACCACCTTTTTATTTGAAAGTGAATATCCTTCAGTAGACCAAGCATTACATATTGTGAGAAGGAAGGTATTCAAGGAAGCATCTAGCATCCCTATGGAAGAAGAAGAAGATGAATGGACTGCGCCTCTCCAGAAATTGCAGAGTTGCTACAACATCAATTTCGATGATGATGATGACCCTAGGAAGGTAAATATCACTTAAACAGAAGGCCAAATAAATGTGAAAGGACCAAGAGTTGAGCTACCATTTATTGGTCAGCCAATCAAGATTAAAACAGTCAATATTGGAACAGAGGAGACACCAAAGCTTGCCAATGTCGGAGATTATTGGGATGTTGCTACCATTGACAAGATTGTAGAATTGTTGCATGAATATGAGGACTTGTTTCCAACCAAGTTCACTGATATGAAGGGTATCAAAGGACCTATGGGAGATATGATAATACCTTTGAAACTAGGTGAGAATCCAGTCAAGCAAAGACCCTATAGATTGAATTCAAAATACATGGAAAAAGTGAAGATTGAGCTTGACAGAATGCTGGAAGTAGGGTTTATTGAAGCTGTCGAAGAATCAGAATGGATCAGCCCTATGCTGGTACAAGACAAGAAGACAGGAGAAATCAGGATATGTGTGGACCTCAGGAAATTGAATGATGCCTGTCTTCATGACCCTTTCCCTACACCCTTCACTAATGAAGTATTAGACAATGTGGGAGGCTAGGAGGTATATTCTTTTACAGATGGATTTTCAGGATACCATCAGATCTTGATTTCTAAGGAGGACCACCACAAGACCATGTTTTCCACAAAATGGGGATCCTACCAATATACAGTAATTCCATTTGGACTAAAGAATTCCCTAGCCATCTTTTCTAGGGTGGTGGTCGAAGCGTTCAAAGAATTTTTGCATAAATGTTTAGAAGCATATTTTGATGATTGGATTGTGTTTAGTTTGTTGAAAAATCATATTAAATGTCTAAGGCTAATGTTGGATAAATGCAGGTAGTGTCAAATTTCTTTGAATATGAATAAGTGCATCTTCTTCTCACCATTTGGAGTGCTATTAGGCCATATTGTATGTAAGTAGGGATTGCTGGTTGATCCATCTAAAATTGCAATTATATTTGATTTACCACCTCCTACATTAGTCAAACAACTGCGCACTGCACTAGGACATGCTGGCTGTTATAGGAAATTCATTAAAGGCTATTCTTAAATCACAACACCGATGGAGAAGATGTTGAAGAAGGATTGTTAGTTTGGATGGACAGACGTATTCCCATAGATATTTGACATGCTGAAACAAAATATGGTCATTGTGCCCATTCTGGTTTTTCTAGATTGGAGAAAAGAGTTTCATGTGCATGTCAATGTGTCTTATATTGCATTGGGAGTAGTACTAGAACAACCAGGAGAAGGGGAGATCGACCATCCGCTAGCTTTTTCTAGCAGGAAGCTATCTACAGTGGAGATCAACTACACCACTACAGAAAGAGAAGGATTAGCCATGGTGTACACGCTGTAGAAATTCTGCCACTACTTTTTGGGAGGACACTTTAAATTTTTTACAGATCACTCCATGTTGAAATACCTGGTCAAAAAGACAGTGTTGGGGGGAAGGATATGCATATGGATTCTTCTATTTCAAGAATATGATTTTGAAATCATAGTTAAGCCAGGAAGAATGAACAAGGGTCCTAACCACTTGTTGAGTTTGGAACATGGCAAAGAACCCAACAGTTTAGAGGATACACTGTCGGATGCACAACTGCTCACCATTAGAAATATTCATTATCTCTTCGCAGACATAGTCCAGTTCCTGTCAACAGGAATGGCACCTAGTGAGTATACAATTCCCCAGAAGAAACAACTAGTGGTGTGCGCTACAGACTTTTTACTTATAGATGGTCAACTATACAAACTGGGACCTGATGAGATACTAAGAAGATGTGTTATGGAGACAGAGCGACCATTGATCCTTGCAGAAGCTCATGAAGGCATCGCAGGAGGAAACTATGTAGGGAAAGAAACTGACCTTTGGTGGCCTACCTTACAAAGAGATGCTAAGGATTATGCTAGAGCCTTTGATGTGTGGCAAAGAGTTTGGAAACCATCCAGACGAGATGAAATTCCATTATCACCACAAATGACAATACACGCATTTGAAAAATGGGCCATTCACTTCGTGGGACCTATAAACCCACCAGGGAAGCACACAAGATCTAGGTACATCATTACTGTGCCATAATACTTAACCAGATGGGCCGAAGGAAGAGCATTCAAGGACTATAATGTAACTATAGCTACACGATTTATCTTTGATGACATAATAACCAGGTTTGGATGCCCCAAGATCATTATGAGTGATCAAGGCACACACTTCATCAACAAGATAGTTGAAGCCTTAACGGAAGAATTTGTAGTCCACCATCAGAAGAGTACACCTTACCATCCACAAGCAAATGGGATAGTTGAATCATTCAACAAGATATTAGAGACAACATTAACGAATATTTGCATTGTGAATAGGGATGAATGGGACTTAAGAGTACCTGTAGTACTATGGGCCTATCGAACCACTTGCAAGAAATTAACAATGCAGACCCCTTTCAAATTGGTTTATGGCCTCGAAGTTGTTGTACCAATGGAATACTTGGTACCAAGCTTAATTATTGTTGCATTCACAGACATGGATGATACTAGCATTGTTCACGAGAGGCTTTCACAGTTGGTTGAACTCGAAGAAGATAGATTCATTGCAGGATTCCACTAACAGGTTTAGAAGAAACGATAGAAAGCATATCATGATAGGAACATCAAGAAGAAGGCATTCAAACAAGGTGATGCGCAACTCCTCGTTATGTAACATAAACGATCTAAAGACATTGAACGGAGAGTGGAAGGAAGGATAAGTGAATGGGAGTCAGCTGAAGTTGTAATATGACAACTATTTGCCTCACAGTTCTCAGTAAAAGAATGAGAAAAAGGTTCTAGGTACCAGGTGTAGTTGAAACTAGGTACCATCCATAGAAAAGACAATCTACACAAGGACAGGGAAGAGGAAAGAAACAAAAATCAAGGGTTGTGTTGCGTAGTCCAAAGTTGAAGCCAAACAGAGAAGGATCAAATCTAAAGTGCCTCGGGAGTAGTCACATAGGTGAGTGTTGGGAGCCTGTTGGCACTTGTTTATGGAAGGAAGCGAAGAAGAAGGAAGAAAAGGTAAAAAGCGAACTTTGCAGGAGACACAGTGACTGTCACTGGGTCAAAATAAGAAAAAGAGAAGAAAAGATGGAGCGAAGTGAGGAAATGCAAGTTGTTGGATGAGGAGATCAAGGATGACATATCAACAAGGAATAGGGATCATGGACAACTCAACAAGTAGAAAAATCCACCGTTGGATGCTTTGGAGTACCGCGTGATAAGGAAGGAAAGATAGGCTGGCGGAGCTCGGAAAAAGTGGGTCAAGTTGACCTAGGGTTTTAGACACCTAAGGTTTTAGTATTTAGGGTTTTGGCACCTAGGTTTTGGCCTAAGGTTGTCGATGAGATGTTGTAATGTATAAATAGAGGTCTAAAGGACCTAGGTGTGGTTGGTAATTCTACAGTACAATATTGTTGTTGATCTAGCTATAGAATTGTGTGAGGGATCATTGTATTGAGAGAGAGAAGTGTTGAGAGAGAGGAATCCTTCTGGTATTGTAAGATATTTTGTTGTGTGCGAAGGTCAAGTCCTGGAGCTAGGTGTGCAGTAAGGGGAGAGAAAGAGAGAGAAGAAAGAGGATATGCTAGCTGAGAGCGCAGACAAGAACTATATGCTTTGACTTAATAAATCATAAGCACAAGTTTGTGGACGTATCCCTAGGGAGAGGGTGAACCATGTACATCTGTTGTTATGTGTGTGATTGATGCTTTGATCTTTTTCGTTGTTATGTTGTTCTCTTATTTATTGTATTAGACTGGATCTATAGTTGTGAAGGATATATCTATCTTTTTTAATGATATATTCATGTTGTGTTACTACTATATTAGATCCAGCTGATATTCCCCTGGTTGTAGACATCTTTGTCCTACAAACCTCTCATTGCTGCTTCGGGTGAGACTACATCTGCTTCGCAGGTGTTGCCGAAAGGGCCAGTAGCTAGGGCTTGTTGGTGCTTTCTTGGAGCTGAACCCTGGTTCTGCCCCTATGCCAACAACCATGCATGCAGGCAATGCAATCATATAAGCTACTGGTCCAATCCTTTCTAGAATCTCAAATGGTCCACAATATCTGGCTACCAACTTGGAATAGTTTCCTAGCTTCAGGGAACTTATGTTGGCTTTCACCTTCAAGAAAACATGATGACCCACTTTAAACTCCCTATGGGTTCTTCCTTTGTCAGAATAGATTTTCTTCTTGTCTTGGGAAACCTTCAAATTCTGCTTAATATTTAACAATTACTCTTCCATTTCCCTGAGCAACTCTGGCCCAATTATTTCTCTATCAATTGGGTTTTCCCAACTTATTGGTGTGTTTCACTTTCTTCCATAAAGTGCCCAAATGGGCTCATCTTTAGTGATGCTTGGTACCCATTTTTGTAAGCAAACTCTACCAAGTGTAGGTAGTCTTCCCATCTTGATGGTTTGTCCATCAAATACATTCTTAAAATATCTTCTATCACTTGATTTACTCTTTTTGTTTATCCATCAAACTCAGGATGATAAGTTGTGATGAAGTTCAGGTTCGTTCTGAACTACTTGAATAATCCTCTCCAAAACTTTGAGGTAAATTTTGGGTCTCTGTTAGACACAACTACCTTGGGAATACTGTGCAATCGTGCAATTTCCCTCATATAAATATCAGAAAAAATAGTTTCCTTGTGAGTAGTCTTCAATGGAATAAAATGGGAATCCTTCGTAATCTTATCCACCACCACCATGATGGAATCATGTTGCTTGTTTGTTCTAGGTAGTCCTGTGATGAAATCCATTGTCACCACTTCCCACTTCCACTCAGGAATGGGTAATGGATGTAGCTACCCAGTTGGGTGTCTATGCTTAGCTTTGACCCTTTGACACTCCATACATATGGTGATGTATCCTGCAATTTATTTCTTCATTCCTAGCAAGTTGTAATGGCTCTTGAATGTTTTCATTGCTTTCTGATATCCAGGGTGCCCAACATAAGGAACATTATGCATCTCTTTCAATATCACACTCCTCAATTCATGAGAAATGGGTACATAAATTATGTTCCTCTATAGGAGTATTCCATCAACTTTCAATCTATAATATTCTATTTTTGTAGCATCTTACCTTGTTGTAACTTTGTTACCATTTCCATGTACTGCGTATCTGCTTTTGCAGCCTCCAAAATTTTGTCTTTAAGATCGGTTTGATACATGTTGATGGTTGTAGCATGTAGTTTATGCACTTTCATGTTGAGTGCATCATCTACCTTGTTCTCCTTTCCTTTGATGTGCTTGATATCAAAGTCATACTCACAGAGGAATCCCAACCATCTGCTCTGCATGGAATTTAAAGTAGGTTGATAAAACAAATATTTCAGACCATTATGGTATATTCTTAGCTCAAAACTCTTTCCCATGAGGTAATGTATCAATTTCTTTAAAGTCATTACTATGGCTTCCAACTCCAAATCATGAGTGGCATAGAGCCTTTCATGTTATTTCAATTTCCTAGATTCAAAACATATGACAAACCCATTCTGGCTGAGGACTCCACCCAATTCTTCTTTGCATGTGTATGTGAAAACCATGAATTCTTCATCTGGATCTGCAATCTTCGGAATTGGAGCACTGGTTAACAACTGCTTCAATTGTTTGAAGCTCTTTTCACATTCTTTTGTCCATTCAAACTTTACCCCTTTTCTTTGCAAGGAAGTGATTGGGTGATAAATCCTAAAAAATCCTACAATGAATATCTTGTAGTAGCTAGCTAGACCCATGAAGGATATAACTTCTGTCATATTCTGAGGTGTTTCCCACCCTTTAACGGGTTCAATATTTTCAGGGTCTATTGATATTCCCTCTTCAGATATTATATGTCCCAAATAATGGATTCGATTTTGGAAAAGTGAGCACTTTCTCAACTTAGCAAACATTTGGTTCTCTCTTAGCTCCTGTAACACCATCCTCAAGTGTTTATCATGCTCTTCCTCTGTCTTGGAATATACAAGGATGTCATCCAAAAACACAATGACAAACTTGTCTAAATATTCTCAGAAAACACCATTCATTAAGAACATGAAAACATCTGGTGCATTTGATAACCCAAATGGAACCACTATGAACTCATAATGACCATACCTTGTCCTGAATGCAGTCTTGATAATTTCTTCATCTTTAATCCTTACCTGATGGTATCCTGACCTGGGATCTATCTTTGAAAATATCCTTACATCTTCCAACTGATTGAAGAGATCATCAATCCTTGGTAGAGGATACTTGTTCTTTATAGTTACTTTATTTAACTTCCTGAAGAAAATGCACAATCTCAGGGTCTCATATTTCTTCTTCACAAATAACACTGGGGCACCCCAAGGTGACACACTTGGGCGTATGTACCCATTATTTAAAATTTCTTCAAGCTGCATTTGTAGTTCTTTAAGTTCTGGTGTGCTCATCCAGTAGGGAGTCTTTGATACTGGAGATTCCCCAGGAATCAAATTTATAGAGAAATCAATATCTCTCTTTGGAGGTGGCCCTGGTATCTCCTTGAACACATCTTCAAAATATTTCAGGACTACATGATCCTCCAATTTTGGCACCTTATTCTTAGGTGCTTCATCCATATGGGCTGCAAATATTTGGTATCCCTTCTTGTAACACTTCTTTAGCTGCATTGATGAGATTTCCCAGACA
>ML824008.1:36332-47575 GCA_009831015.1 Picea engelmannii
AGATGCTATTGTGTGTTTTGAGATTTTGGAGAGTGTATCTCTCTTCCTACTCCAAAGCACTAGCCTAGCTAAATGTTGGTGTAAAAGAGCCCTAGAAAAAGAGTTACTAGATAAATTTTAAGATTACGCAGTGTTATTAAAAGATGTTGTTTACTCAAAGGTAACGGAGACGAAACTTATGTTGTATGACTCTGACCCAAACAATGCAAGGATGAGAATGAAAAGTATCACTTTTGTTCAATGAATCCTATGTATGGGAGAGAGAGAAAATTTTCCAAATCAACCATGAACTACAATGCAAAATTCCCTTTCAAATGTCCATGCAAACAATCACTTATTAAATTTGCCAATGAGAGCACAGAAAATCAAATCAATAAACAAGCAAATAACCCAATCTACTCTTTCAATGAAAGCAAAAATAAAGAGAAAACCAAAGTAGTATTCTCAATTGCACAAGAAAATGCTCTTTCAAACCAATAAACAAATGAGAAAACCAACAAACTTAACCTTCAACCAATCACTGGTTCTCAACTAATCAAACACACTTAGAATCTGAAGTCAGAGAGAATGGTTTTGCCAAGAAGAGTCAAGAAACGAAAGTCAAGTCACAAATGACAAGAAAAGCCTTGAAACCCTAAGACTATTCACGCATGCAAACTAAAGCAAGAAACTTATCAATCAATGGTCCAAGAAACCCATAAGAGGTATTCCAACTGATCTGGGCAGTTAGAAAGACCAAAATTGAAACTCAAAATTTTGAAAAAGAATGTTCAAAGGCAAGCAATATTACACAGTGCGAGAATCACTAATTCTCGTAGGTGAGCTTTTAGCAAGGTGCGAGAACCTCACACCGAAACCTATAGGCAGGATGCGAACCTTACCAATTCTCGTAGGCTGCAATGAAGTGCAGTGCGAGAATTCCTGAACATATCCAAAAATTTGAAAAATGAAGTAAAATTCAAAAAGGCTTCTGGACTCAGAATGTCTATCAGGATATCCTAAAGACTCAGAGACTGATAGAACGGGAGAAAAATGAAACCAGAGCAAATGGCCACAGAAAAACACAAAAAACCTCAAAGAAAATGGGATTGATCTCTGGTCTGCGAAACCAGAGATTCTAGGTTCGTTCCCCAGTGGAGTCACCAATTTTGTTATTGGATAAATCCGTAAGTGCGGACATAAACCGATCTCCCTAGATCCACCTAGATCTAGAACAAATCAAGACAGAATAATACTCTTTCCCTAGATTTCGACTATTGAATTAAGTAGGAGGCAAGAACGAGTAACATACCTTATAATCGCTTCCTATGGTCTTTGTTGTTCCAGCTTCGCTCCAATGCTCTTGTGCAGTCAAGACCAGGACAACTCAAACCAATCGAAGTGAAAACAACTCAATATATTCAACAGTCAATCTATGTATATGATCAAGGAATTATACAATAAAGTGGACTTAGCTTTATGGGAAAGGGACATATTACTGTATCATATTGATGGAAATAAAAGATTACAACCTGAGCCTTGATGTTGCAAACCTCCTTTCGATTGCCCTTAGCTCTGACACACACACTTTCTCACTTGCATGAAGAAGATCAACCACTTTTGATAAACTTGTTGGAGTTCTTAGCTGTTGTAGCATCAGTCCTTCACACAATCTTTCACTAATTCTCCAATGTCTTGCTTAACCTTGTTTGCTTCTAACCTTTTCCATGAGAATCCCCTCAATATATAGGAGAGAATGAATTAGTTACTTGGATAAGAATGATCCCAAAATATCAGGAAATCCAGTACTTAGATAACCATTCGAATGCCATCTCATCCTTCTAGAAGATTCCCTTCTAGAAGCTTCGAGAATTCATCTTTTTCCTTGTTTTAGAAAGTGTTCACACCCTAGTAGTTACACACAGTGTGAACTTCTCGCACCCTGGCTTAAGGTAGCCTGTGAGAATCATGCATTCTCGCAGGAAAATGTATTAGCAGCCTGCGAACCTTCCTCCAAAATTTCATTTCTGGAAAGAGATGAAGGTAACTTTTCTCAGGAGAAAGTTCTAATGAAGAGCCTGAGTACACCATTATTAATACATCATCATGATGACCAAAATCATGGGTAACACCAATTTGTCGACATGTGTCCCTTTTGATGAATGGTCCAGATTAACTTTAGACTTTGGAACTTCGGTATTTTTCACTCTATCGCACCTTGTTTCTCTCGAATATCGAATTCCCGAACAAGACAATATTCCAACACATGTTTCTTTTGATGAACGGTTCAGATTAACTCCAGACTTTAGGACTTCAGGAGTTTTCACTCTATCACACTTTATTACTCCTGAATGTTGAATTTCTACACTATTGTGAGATCTACGACTCACAATCATTCATGCATAGATCTGTCGGTTGAGATCTATTTTTTCACTTTTGTTCCTTACCTTCTGCTCTTGGCTTGATCTAACGGTTATGATCTGTCTTTGAACAAAACCAATGGTCAAGCACTTATCCCTAGATGTACAGTGTAGATCCACTCCAAGACTTCGAAACTTCGGGCTTCAGCCCCCTTTTTCTCTGTAAAACATAAAATTCACCAAAGTCACAAAGTCCAAAGGACTTGGAGGTTAAATCTCATGCACCTTTTCCCGTATCTGATGGATGGAAAAAGTTGGGCTTTCCTCTACATAGATCTTATGCCCCAAATTCAAACCTTGCGGCTCAACACAATGGTTTTTGTGGCTTATTTCTCTATTTAAATTCCATAAACTCTTATACCTCCTAAGCTTCATAACACGGCCAAGTCTTATCACCCATGTATTCTCTTAACTCGTATTATGTTTGTTTCGACAACAATTTATTTCTAAAACTTTTGCTTCAACTTCCACTAACATGTCCCATCCAGGCTCAGGGTTCAAACCATGGCTCTGATACCAATTTGTAACATCCTCGACCACCCAGGCTGAGCCATGCTACACTAGAAAACACTCTGATACCAATTCATAATGTCCTTGACCAAACCATCAGTAGGCTCGGGGCACACTACCTCAGACATAGCTCTTTTGTGGAAATATTCACATACAAACTTGACAAGAAATGAAAGAAATAATATGGAAAAATTCATGCAGTGAAACACATGAATTATTATAAGAATCATATACATGCACTTAAATACATCATTTAATCATTAAGCACAAAAAATATACTTATCTCTTAATTAAAGTACACCAACTACGTGCAAACGTTCCACGAACCTCCCAACCTTAGACCATGTTGCTCATCACTCTCAGCAGTGGGTCACCCCCGAGTTGGGACTAAACTCCACCAGACAAGGGATTCCTAGGCTAGGAAAGGACAGCAGGAAGTTGCACAGTACAAAAAAAAGGATTTACTCAAAGGATCCACTTATGCCCACAACTCACAGACTCCCATTCCCCACATGTTTGTCCCACCCCAGGAGTATACACCTTCACCTCCCTTTTCAAGGCTTCAACAATAGGCCAGATCGAGAATTCTTAGAGCTTTGTAGCTGCAACTGGACTCCCTCCAGGAGAAATCACTTCCTCAACACACTCTCTCACCTGGAGAGAGTTTCTCACAGGTCTAAAAACCTGCTTTTTCTATCCACACTCTCTCACCTAGGAATATTTGTTCACATACCTGACAACCTGCCTCTTCTATCCACGGGCCAGAAAACCTACTTCTTCACTCTCGCTCCTCAACACACGAGCATGGTGATGGAAACAATAGAAACTAGACGTGGGAATGGTAATGATGAAAAATATGTAGGCAACCCGTAGGGTACAGGTGCAACAAGGGTATGAATTCAGGCTTGTTTCAGAGGTTCAAGTGGTTGGGGAAATTTCAACAATGGCATTCCAGGGTTCACATGCGCTTACTGGGTGCACTGCTGCAAAAATGGAAAAATGATCCAAAAGAAGTAATAATTCCCACTTATATTTGCATGTGCATGGGATGACACATGGCGCTCATGAAGCGCATCCCCCTCCACTTGGAGTTCATTCCCTTTTCCCCAAAGGAACTTAGGATATCAAGGTTTATTTCCCAACTTTACTATTTTCAAGAAATGCATTATAATATTCCCTTGGGTTAAGCCCTCAAGCTTAGCCCCTTTCTCCTAGCTTCTCAACACCCTTCCCTTACCCAACCTAGTGGATCTTAGTCCCCCATAAATCTTTCTTCTTGGTCGGTCTACACACAATGATGTTGTTATATTAATAATTTGAATATTTACATGTACAGAACAGGCTCCTGGACTTTAACATCTAGGCTCTCTGGCCTAATAAACACATAAGCCTACCAACTTATAATTACTTGCCTCACCAGCCTACAAAACATGCTACATTCATAATTACAACTAGGGATTGGCCTAGGGATATTACATTGAGTTTGTATGAGAAAAAAATATGGTGTATGACAGTTAGTTGATGTTGTTGATAATATAAATATTTTTTTGGGCCCTGAAATTTATTTTCTTGTTATATGATATGATGAGGATGCATCCATGTTTATGTTGTGTAATTACTTCATTATTTTTTGTCTATTATTTGATATTAGTCATTGGATATCTTTTGGTATTAATATATGAGTATAATAAGTGAAAATCTATATATGATGTTGCATTCTCAATAACTCGCTTCACCAAATAATTCTCGTCTATGCTCTGGGTGAGACCTCCTTCCCTTGAGAAAGGATGAATATGATAATGTAATTAGACTACAACGATGCCTTTTTTTGGTAACTTTTGAGAACCATGATCTTAATTTTTCACCAACGATAGTTCTATATGATTTCATGGAATATTTTGGTACCTCCATTGTTGGTGCGTAGTTATAAGGCCCTAGGTTCAAGTTGTTCAACAAACAAACCCTTTAGATACTGACCCTTTCGGTATCACTTGCATGCAAGTGAAGTATCACCTGATGCATCTACTGGGGTTGCATGAACTAGGTTTCTATAGGGACGAGGGGATGTGAGGCTCTCAACATAGCTATTAGTCCTTATTCACTATGCATGCAATATCCTTATTTAAACCATTGTTATCAGTCAACAACCCCTATGCATATTTTCCATAAACTAACATATCATTACCCATACCATAATAACTATGCAACCTTAATCCATCCAATATTCATTCATTAACATGCACTCTATTGTGTAGAAACATTATAACATAGATCAAAACTTAACCAACCCACTGGATTATTCATTGTTATTATGCATCAACCATATATTAAACATATCTATACTATCATGCATAAACACACCATCCATGAGTAAAAAAATAAACAAACACATCTACACACAAAATTTTAACATGGTTCACCAAATTCTTGGGCTACATCCACAACATTTGGAATCTATATTAATATTCATGCAGTAATCACCTTAGGCCTGCACACTATGCTTACAATAAATACAACATATTATAATCCTCTTTTTAGCATAGTCGCTCTACAATGCAAGCCTATCTCTGCAAAATCTCTCCAAAACCTCAAGCATAGATTCTTAATCATAAGCAATGTAATAGCTCATTCTCAACATAACCTCTTACTCTCAACAACCTATTCTTCCCCGACCCATTACATATTTATACATAGAATTAGGGCTCAAAACCCTAATTTCTTACCCCAAAACCATGATAGTTCCTATATTTTTTCCTACTTTTTCTCCAACATGTTGTTTTTCCTGTTTTTGTTCCTTCCTGTTTCTTTTCCGGCTTTTGCGCCAACATGCTTCTTTTATCCTACTTTTATCCTGCTAACTTCTTGCTTCAAACTATGCTCTTATTGTGTGCGTCGATCCTATCTCTATGGTAAACTAAAAAAAAAAAAAACTTCTCATCCAAAATTCCTATCCAATAGGCCCCCAACACTCACCCATGGCTCATCCTAAGCCACTTAAGCCTTTTTCGACTTCTCCTTGAATTTTTCAAAAGCATCCTTTGTTCTGTTGGTTTCCTCTTCACCTATGATTCACTTACCAAAATTGTTTCTATTAAGTTTGTAGTGATATGAATCTTTTGTTTCTCTTCATCTTCTTCCATTACATGTTTGATCATGCACTGCACTTATGCTATCTCTTCTACGATTTGTAAGGATTTTTCCTACAACCTCTCTATTTTTTGCATGTGAGCTTGCTTCTCAACCCTCAGATGGTTGATCTAATAGTACAATCTCTTACTTTCTTGCATTTCCATCATATTCTCAGCTCGTGAGAAATTTCTCATGGTTTTCTTAATCTTTTGAGCCTTGCCTTATGCAATTTGAAGATTTTGTTCGATACTCTACAATTTTGAATCTTCCGACAGCCGATTCCATACTTATATGTTGTCCTCATACCACTTAGCACATTTTTCTTCCAAAGTGTTTATACTCTCCACTTTTTTGCTTACGATTTTTTCCCTTTGGTCTCTTTCCTCTGTTGGTGTTCTTGGTTTCATTCGTGTATACAAGTCAAAAAAAATTATTCAGAATCCCTAGATGGATTCATTGATATTCACTACCTTCTCTTCCAATGGAGTATCCACCTCCATTGGTACCTCCAAAATCGCTTTGCAAACCTTTTCAAATGCTTTCTTCACCTGCTCTTCCTTATGCACAACTGCATCCCTTTGCTTTTCAACTCTACTGTATTCAATCCGCACACTAGAAATCTCTATTGTGGCCTTAACCAACTCGTTAAATGTTTTTGTTGTGCGCAAGTTCAATTCTTGTGAAATTTTATCCTACAACCCCTGCAACATTTCTCCCAGTATATGTGATATACCAATTCAAGGTGAAATAATGCGCGTGATTTCTCTTGCATTTTCATTGATGGGAACACAATTAACCCTGGTGCCGACTTAACTATTTTTCACTCCCCTATTACCTCTACAACCTGAGAGACTTTTGGTCTTGCATCTACTGGCCCCACTGTGCTTGTCGTTGGTCCTTCATTTTTTTTTTCACTACTGCTATCCAGGTTGCTTCCATCAATTGGCGCAATGTAGTCATTTTTTCATGTATATTCCTGTTCAATCCTTCTTTCTGTTGGATTCTACGTCGAAAAACATTGTCAATGATATTCTTAACTTGTTCTCCAAACCTTTCGAAGTCATGTTTTCTTAGTTCCAGTGGAGTTCTTTCTTTTTTCTCTTTGTGATTCTTCCGATGTGACACAGATTTTACCTTCTCTATCTCAACGTATTTCCTCTTATTTCTTGCGTCGTTTCCCTGGTCTTATATTTCCTCAACTTCTGGATTTGGTACTTGTGTATATTGTTTGGTCAATGGGACCTTCCAGTATGTGTTCCAATCCTACATGATTATTTATATGTCCTCCTATGTAATTCCATAGTTTGACTTGACCCATTCTTCCCTCATATCTTTCTTTTATTTTATGTACATGTGATGATAGTTTTCCATGAACCAAACAATAAGTTTGCACATATCTACAAGCTATGGTAAAATACTTGGTGTATCCTAGATACACTGCTTGATAATTTCCTTATACATATAGAACTCGAAGTTGTTTTCCATCTGTTGTTACTTATGCATCGTGTGCCACAAGTTTTGATACTTGGCCACCAAACACGACTTTTCTCTCGTACTTGGAAACTGCACATCCTATGGTTCCTTCCACTTGGCTAAACCAATGAGAAGAAGTAACCAGGAATAGTGGAATTCCATCCCCTTGTCATGTGCTGCGATGCAATCTAGCAGGAACTGGTTAAGTTAAAATGGCGCCCATCTCATCGATACCCCTTCTACACATTTCTTGGCGACAACTATCACGCTTGCAGGTACTTGGTATTTCCTGCACTTTCTCAGCAACTTGAATGCCAACTCATGTGCTGCAAATTGTATTTTCGGATTGTAAATATTTGGCATGAACAAACCATGCACACCTCGAACTATGTGGAATTTCTTCTTCATGGCCTCTGATAGATCCTTTTCATTCTTTCTATCCATGAAAAAGAATGTAGGATCTTCCCCATGTGTCGGTAATCTCGTTATTCACGTAATTGGATCTGTAGTTATCAAAATTGTCTTGTCTATCCACAAGTAGCCGCCACTCACATAGGTTAATAGCATCTTGACACATGCATTAATCTCCAGGATCTAACCAAAATGTGGGATGTCAAAGAGATTCAATAGGCCAACTCACTCCAACCCTTTGGCCCATACCTTTGGCTTAACTATGGATAGGTACGTATTTGCATTGATTTTTTTCTCCAAATAGGTGTTTGGTGTAAGTTCGTGGAACTTAACTGTATCTTTGGTGTCGTGTTCTATGTATTTCAGTTGTGGCACCTTTCCTAGCATATCCTCATCAATGATGACCCCAGTTGGGCTTGGTGGTGTCACTGATTCGTACTTGGCCTCCTTCTTCAACTTCACTAGTTTGGCATCGACCTTCCTTGATGGAATATATTCCCTTGGAAACCTTGGCTCCGACTAAGATTCTCCAATAGTCTCTTCAATCCCTGGTAGTGCTTCTACTACTCTAGTCCATGCTTTCTTCAGTTCCAAAGTTTCTTCTTTAGTGGTTCCATCTCTATAATAATGTTCTCTATGGAAACTCCTTTGGCTCTATAACTTTACTCACAAATTTGGAACGCTTCTCTCGGCTCTCTCTATTTTTGCAACCTCCAAATGACAATAACATTTACTCTCAACCCTTCAGTGGATTTTTTACTCTCTTGACAATTGTCCCTTTACCTTCCTGCTTGTATTAAATATCTAATCCCTTCGTATTGTACACTCAATACCTGGTTAAAAGATTCATTAATTCCAAATCCTTCGCTAGATTTTTGCCTCGATCTGCCAAGATGTCACGATCTCCGCTAGATTTTTCCATTTATGACTACGTGTCTCTGTGTTTTGTTGTCATTACTTATTTTTAATCATCATTTCCACTCTTTATTTCCTTTAACGGTCTTTATCCATCCTCGTTCATGCAGTTTTTATAGCTTACCTGTCGTTTACTGCACAAGCTTTGCTTCTGTGAATAATTCGCTTCTTTTGTGTAATTACCCTTTTTGTAACTTACTTACTTTGTTCTATTTTACCTTTGTTTTCCTTTTTATTTTTCCACTTTTTCTTTCTCGTATTATAATACACTACTATAGTACATAGGTTCTTTCACAGGTTAGACTACTGCATGGATGGTCTACCGTCCCTATAGAGTTTCAACCGACTTCCATTCACTAGTCCTCCTAAAATTTCACCATTCAATGTTTCTAATTGCACAACACCCACTTCTTTCACATACTTGATCACGTATGGACCTAATTGTTGGTTGTGGAGCCTGATTATCTTCCTGATTCAGAGGTCTTTTACTTTTAGCCGTGTTTATACCCCATGAAGTATTTACACCTCATAAGTATGTACACTCTTCCATGCGGGGGAGTGAAGATGGGGGGTGCCCCCTATGTGGGGTCTAGGGGGGCTTTCCCCCCAGCTGGGGGGTCTGGGAGCAAGCGGGCCCCCAGTGGGGGTTTGGGGGCGAAGCCCCTGAAGGAAAAGTTGCCTTGTAAATGTATATTGTAATTTAATTGTAAATCTAGACCGTTCATTATAAGGTCGCAGATATAACGATAGATATTATGTTAGGGTTTTTTTCCCTAGAAGGCAACCCTCTTTTATGAGGGAAATGTATTGCAGCTATGGTTAAAGGCCAATATTGTATTCTGAGATAGGAGACTTTGAGAGAAAAAAGAGGAAGTTACAATGGGTTTACCGTAGGTTATATCCCTTCATATGTTGGATAATAATAAAGGAAGGACCTGGAAATTTCTCTGGTGGACGTAGCCCACATTGGGTGAACCACGTAAATCTGTGTCTCTATTGTATTGTCTATCTTCTTTGTTTTGTTTCCACATTTGTTTTATTTTATTTCTCCACGGTCCTATTTTTATAACTCTAACCAATGCATCCTAACCTTCCTGGGGTGTTGCATGAACTTGTTGTCATATATAAACACTATGTCTCCCACTTGAAACGTTTTTCATTTAATATCCCTATCATGCCATGCTTTTTTTTCTGCGTTCGGGACTTATCGATGGAATCTTGTGATAAATTGGTCTTCCTCGAGATGTAAAAAATATGGAAATCTTTCCTCTACTGCAAAAGAGTCTGAAAGATCAGTAATCTCTACAACACATAAGCTCAACATAATAAATTCCATCAACATTATTGTTTCTTTCCCATATACCAACCTAAAACGTGTCCATATTATCAAATTTTTTCTTGTAGTCCTATATGCCCATAATATTGCAGTTATCCTTAAGTTGCAATCATCCCTTCCTATGTTGCAATTCTTTGTTAGATCATTCTCTAAAATTTTATTGAAGGCTTATACTATCCCATTTTCTTGAGGGTGATACAGACTGCTCCTCCAGTGGTGTATTTGGAACTCCTTAGTTGATGTTGCAATCGTCTTATTTAGGAAGTGAATCCCTTGATCACTCAATAAAATGTGTGGGCAACCAAATCTTTTAATGACATTCTCAAACAAAAATCATGCAACAGTCTCTACATTATATTCTTTGACCGACATTTCTTATGCCCATGTAGTTAAATACTCTATCTCAGTGATGATATACCTATCACCTGATCTTCTAGAGGATGGAATGAATGGTACAACTAAATCTATTTCCCATTTATCAAAAGTATTTGGTATAACCTGTGGATAGAGGGGAATCTCATCCCTTCTGGATGGATTTACAACACTTTGAAAAACATCACATGCTAGGAAATATTCTTTGGCATATTTTTGAAGTGTGTGCCACTAGATCCCTACACACAAAATTTTATGCGCAATCGCTTTACCTTTATAGTGTCCTCCTACAATACCTTTGTGTGCTTCCGATAGTGTCATTGACCTTTCTTCCTCTAACACACATCATCTTAATATCCCATTTTCACCTAACTTGTATAAGTTTCCTTCAATTAGATGATAGTTCACTTCCTTAAGAACTAATTCTTTCTTTAGTGCAACCGTCATGTTTGATGGAGCCATTCCTGTACTTAATAATTTCACAATGTCTGCGAAGTAGTCATCCACCATTTGAATTACAAATAAATGTGCATTGGGTAATATATCGTCTAGATTCCCTACATCTTCTCCTGATAGAATGCGCGACAAGTGATTGGGTCCCACATTCAATTTTCCTAGCTTAACGATGACTTCAAAGTCATGTTCTTGGAACAAAAGTACCATATGAAAATCCCCCCCCCCCCCACACTATCTTGTTC
>ML824008.1:74766-92466 GCA_009831015.1 Picea engelmannii
TGTCGGACACAATTGTTTTAGGAATCCCGTGCAATCGTGCCACTTCCTTCATGAAAATACAAGCAACTTCTGTTGCCTTGTGTGTAGTTTTCAGTGGAATAAAATGGGCAGCTTTCGTAAGCTTGTCCACTACCACCATGATCGAGTCATGCATCTTGCCTATTCTAGGCAATCCTGTAATAAAATCCATTGTCACCACTTCCCACTTCCATTCAGGAATTGTTAAAGGTTGTAGCAACCCTACTGGGTGTATATTCTCAACTTTCACTTTTTTGCATTCCATACATCTAGCAATGTACTCGACGATCTCTTTCTTCATACCTAGCCAAAAGTAATGGCTCTTGATCGCTGCCACAATTTTCGGATATCCAGGGTGCCCTGCATAAGGAACAATATGCATTTCATGAAAAATTATACGTTTCAAGTCCTGGACTTTTGGAAAAAAAATCTTGTTCTTGCACAACAATATTCCATCTATCCCCGACTTATAATCATCCACCTTCCAAAGTATCTTACCATGTTGTAGCATTGTTGGCAATTCTCTGTACTGCAGATCTACATTATCAGCCTCTAGAAATTTTCTTTTAACATCATTTTGGTACATGCTAATGGTTGTAGCGCGTAGTTCATGCACCCTCCTGCTGAGTGCATCAACCACTTTATTTTCTTTCCCCTTGATATGCTTTATATCAAAGTCATATTCACTTAGAAATTCTAACCATCTTCTTTGCCTAGAATTTAGATTTGGCTGATCAAATAAATATTTCAGGCCATTATGGTTTGTTCTTAGCTCAAACCTTTTCCCATGGAGGTAGTGTCTCCATTTCCTCAGGGCATGCACTATGGCTGCCAACTCCAAATCATGAGTGGCATAGTTTCTTTCATGATCCTTCAACTTCCTTGATTCATAACATATGACAAACCCATTTTGACTGAGGACTCCACCAAGTCCTTCATTACATGCATCAATGCATACAATGAAGTCTTCTTCTGGGTCTGTGATCCTTAATATTGGATCACTTGTCAATAATTGTTTCAAGTGTTGGAAACTTCTCTCACAATCCAATGTCCACTGAAACTTCATTCCCTTTCTTTGCAAGGAAGTGATTGGATGTGCAATCTTTGAGAATCCTTCAATAAATATTTTGTAGTAACCTACAAGACCCATGAATGATATCACCTCTGTCACATTATTCAGTGATGAACATTCTCTAATGGCCTATATCTTCTCAGGATCCACTATTATCAAATATTTTGAAATGATATGCCCCAAATAATGAATCTGTTTCTGATAAAATGATCACTTGCTTAGTTTGGCATATAATTGGTGTTCCCTTAATACTTGCAACACCATCCTCAAATGATGTTCATGCTCTTTCTCTGAATTGGAATATATAAGAATGTCATTCAAAAAGACAATGACAAACTTGTCCAAATACTCTCGGAAAACACCATTCATTAAGCACATGAAAACAACTGGTGCATTTGACAACCCAAATGGTACCACTGTGAACTCATAATGACCATACCTTATCCTAAAGGTGGTCTTGCTAATATATTCTTATTTAATTCTTACCTGATGGTATCCTGATCTGAGATCTATCTTTGAAAATATATTTTCATCCTTCAATTGATCAAAGAGGTCATCAATCCTTGGTAGAGGATACTTGTTCTTAACAGTCACTTTATTCAACTGTTTGAAATCAATGCACAACCTTAGTGTTCCATCCTTCTTTCTCACAAACAAGACTGGAGCACCCCAAGGTGACACGCTTGGGCGTATATACCCCTTCTTCATAAGTTCTTCAAGCTACATTTGCAACTCCTTCAATTCTGTTGTACTCATTCTGTAAGGAGTCTTTAATAATGGCGCTGCTCCAGACATTAAATTTATAGAGAAATCAATGTCTCTCCTTGGGGGTAGTCTAGGTACCTCCTTGAACACATCCTCTAAATCTTCCAGGACTTCATAATCCTCCAAATTTGGCACCTTATATTTAGGTGTCTCTACCAAATGAGCTACAATTATTTGACATCCTTTTCTATAACACTTCTTCAGCTACAATGCTGAAATTTCTCTAATGGTTACTACCCTGGGAATTCCCTGTACCTTCCTTAGTTTCCCTTACTCATCTAGGAAATTAAAATCTTTGTTGTGACAATATAAGAGAGTGTGATGTTGGTCCAACCAATCCATCCCAATTAGACAGTCATAGGAACCTAAAGGCAACATGTTTAAATCTGCCTTGGTATTCAGTCCATTCATGTCTATGAGGCATGACTTAACCATCTCATTAACTTTTCTTCTGGCTCCTGTAGCTAGTTGCACCAACCAAGATTTCCCATGCTTGCTTCTTGGAAGTTGCAAACTTTCCACCATATTATGGTCTATATAACTATGACTAGCTCCTAAATCAATTAAAATAGCAAGGGTTTGGTTGTTGATCATACCTTCCACTTCAATCATGTGGGATTGATACACTTCTTGCTTGTTGTCTAGGGCTGGATAAATCCTTGGAACATATCTTCCCATGTCCTCTACTGTCTCAGCTCATTGTACATTGTGAACAACCCTACTTTTTTCACCTATGTGAGGACAATCTCTGAACCTATGGTCTCCTTTACAACCCCAACATTGCATAGGTGGTTGTCTTGGCCCTTGACTCCCTGTGTCAATCACTCTAGGTTCTTTATGTGTTTGCTTCTATTGTGGATTATTTCTGAAGAATGGTGGCTTAGCTCCCTTCTTCCTCTGATCCATCTTGAATTTCTTATTGTCTTCCCAAGCCTTTCGGAAAGTTGGCCTTGCTTTCAGCTGATCATATAAGAATTTAGCTCTCCTTATGGTCTCTTCTAATGTCTTGGGATCATCATACTGTATTTTGTCACTGATGAACGATGGAAATCCACTTAAATACCTTTGAATCTTGACTGTCTCATCCTTAATGAAAGAGACATACTTCAACAGTTCCAGAAACCTTCTCTCATATTCATCTATGGTCGTACTTCCAAGCTTAAGTTCAAAGAACTCTTTCATTTTCTTGTCATAGTACCTTTTAGTTAAGTACTTATTCTCAAAATAATTCTTGAATTCCTTCCAAGTAACAGTTTTCTCTACAATGTGTCGCACCTGCACAAGTTGATCCCACCACATGGAGGCCTTTCCTTTGAGTTGATAGATAGTGATTCTACCTTCTGCATGGGAAGAATAATTATGCAATTGAAAATTTTTCCTCATGCCTAGCAACCATGTTTTTGCATCTTCATCCTTATTGTGCTCACCATCAAATGTAGGAGGTTTGATTTTGTTCATTTCTCCTCGTAGCTCATCCACTCCAGATCTCTTATACCTTCTGACAGGGGATAGACTTGATTTGTTGCCTGCTCTCTTATTGGAATGCCTTTGGGAATGATGGTGATGTCTACTAGCACTTTTTACTTTTCTTTTCTCCTATAAAGGTTTGTGACTCCCAGATTCGCTTGAGCCACTCTCCTTAACCAATTTATTTTATATTATGTTCAAACCCTCCAATAGCTTCATGTTGAAGTCATCCTATTTCTCTTTGGCTTTCATAAGCCTTTCATTATCATCTTTATGGATTTGGACATCCTTCTGCAAATTCTTAATGGTCTCATCCATATTCATATCTTCATTCCTTTCTTCTGCATGTCTGTTGGAGTTTGTTCCTTCCATGCCCAAATGGACATCCACCCCTATGCTCTCATTTTGATGACTATAATTCCCCTGTGCGTCTTCCATTCTTATGGACTCTGTGTTGGTCTGATCTGATCGGGTTGTTGTTAATTCTTCAAAACTTGTAGCCATCGAAATTAATCAGGCTAACAATTCAGCAATTCATGAGAATATGCACCATTTCGATTCAACATACACATCAAAATTATCTCTCTCGATTTCCTGATGTTATCACCATGGAAATTATAGATAATACCCAAGTCTCGAAAACATAGACGCATAGTTCTTTCATATATACACTTGAGCAAGAAGATGGTTTGTTGAAACCACTTTCGCCAAGACGTGGTATCACGTGTCTCAACATGTCAAATCCACCACTCATGGAGTGGGCGACGGCTAGTCAGATCACCCTGCTTCACTCTTTCAGTACTTTGCAGCCATGTGATGTCGACTGAATGCCGCCAAGTAACGAACTCAAAATATAATCATTCGAAATGGATTGGCTAAGCATGACAACCCAACGCGCTTGTACGCAATCCATCTACGCTTCGTAAATGGAGTTCTATAATTACCACTCCCTAAGTGTGAAGATATATGCGTATCCATAACTAAAGTAATATCCAAACTGCTCGACTTCCTACTCTCTATAAAGACACATTTCGATATCCCCAACCCGAGATACATGGACAAGGCTAAGTCAAGTGAGACTGGTTAGCCTGATTTAGTCATCAATAGGCCAGCCTCTAAGAAGAAAAGGAGTAAGCGGCATAAGAAGAAGGAATTTATGGCTGAAGCGACCGAAAGTGTTGGGGAGAATCAACCAGTCTGGTTAGATTCTTCCTTAAAGGCGGAGATCGCTAAGTTGAAGTAAGTATTCAACTAAGATAAGCATGTCTCAGCGAATTTTGAACAGTCGGTAGTGGAGGTAAAGAGTACCAGAGATGATAGGCATGTTCCTCAAACAACCCTTTTTACAACAGGTTAACTGTTGTCATCACCCTTTTGTAATTTTGTGATTAATACAACTATATAAATACAGAAATAGATTTTAGACTGTTTTATTACAATTCATATCTGGTGATGTTATGAATCTTGTTTTCTTTTATAATAATCTTTTCTTGTAATCTTATATTTTTATTTTCATCTGTCTAAATCGGAGGAAATTAAAACTCGGAATTCTTTTTAATTAATGCTTCGATGCGGTAATGTGTTTATTTTTCTTTTATTATTATGCAATTTAAACTCAGACTCATTGCCTTCCAAGCAACTTCGCGCTCATTAAACTTGACCTGTTCATTTATATTTATCGTGCATAGAAATATCACAAGGTAAAATGCGTTTCCACACATCTAAATCTATTGTGCATTTCTTCTTCGTCGCACCGACAACTCACACACACTACTCTTGCATTGTGCGCCAATATCCACTATGCACAGTTTTTGTACCACACACTGATATTCCGCATGCATTTCCTCCTATGCATGCACCATGTCAAGTTTAACATATTCCATAGTTCCCAAATATCTACGCACACTACTGAATACACTGTCGCGAAACAACTTATACTCATACTTATGTGCATACTAACAAAACTCCTCTGCGTTAAGAAATACTTGCACACCCCAAGTGCACTTTACTATGTGTGTGCTCACCGTGCTAGACTGAATTCAACGCGTGCATCTACACATATTAATCTTCTGTGCAACTCCACAATTTACCGCACACACTAGCACGCCATCAATTTCCCGCGCGCATGCCAGCACGCAAGCTTTTTCCATGGACACTCTGTGACTCCAATTCTGGTCACTTCGAAGTTACTCTTCTATGAATATTCGCTTCAATTGAACCCCTCTGGCCCATCCAAGCTTAGTGTTGAACTAAAGCTTTGATACCATTCTATAACGTTCCCCCAGCCAACCACAGGCCGGAGTGCGCCACTCCAGAGAAACCATTGATGCTCTGACCCCAGTCGGTAACATTCTCAGTAATCAACTGAGCTATGCCACCTATATTTACTCTATAAACTGCATGCAGATAAAACATATACATAGAACATTCTTGCGGAAGATTTAAATATAAACAACAATTTTCTTTCTGTAACATACAACTTTTATATTGAAATAACAGTAACTACAGATATGCATCATTTACAGGAAATTACCCATAAGAACACAAGCAATCATAATCACATATATGATAAAATCGTAACATAGGCATGTAAATAACAAAGCAGCATATCATTTTATCATACAATTGGTACTTATCTTAGAAAGACTGTCACCAACTGCTTACAGACCGTCCACAAACCTCCTAGCCATAGACTACACTGTTCATCACTCTCAACAGTGAGTCACCCCTGAGTTGGGACTGAAATCCACCTAGGGAAAAGGGTTCCTATCTAGGCTAAGGCTCAAGGAAAACAAGAAAGACTTTGTCTCAGGTGCTCACTCAACTAACAACCTATAGCCTCTCATTCCCCACATGTTTGTCCCATCCAAGGAAGTGTGCCCCTTCTCTTCTCAACAGTCCCTCAGCTTCCCCATTTCCCTTCTAGGGCTTCAACAATAGGCTAGACCGGAATTATCAGAGCACTGTAGCTACAGTTTATCACCTTATAGAATCAATCCCCAACAATTCTCTCACTTGGAGAACTGCTCACGGGCCTGACAACCCGCTTCTTCAATCCCTCTCCAAGCTAACCAAGTACACCAACCAAAAAGTTATGGAATGGTGAAAATTTTGTCTCTAGGATAACATAATGCATGAGTGAAAATGGTCATGGAATCATTGACTGGATAACTGAGTGTGTACCAGAATCACTGTGAACTCTTCATGAAAAGTGATGGTGGGAATGATGGTCGAGCTCCCCCCCACGATATGAATGCATGTCCCCAACTTGACACTTGTCATATCGTAAGTTTCTTTGGTCCACTTGTCTCCAACTTTAGAACTTAGGATAAAATAATTATCCATACTTTACGTTTTAGGAATATTAATATAATATTCCCTTGACTTTTGGCCCTCCCTTTCTCTAACTGGTGAATTTCAGTCCCCCATCTCTTTTATCATGGTCGGTGTATGTGCAACGATGTATTTTATATTAATCATGAGTCATGTACAAAGTAGGCGCATTGGCCCTTGACATCTAGGTGTTTCGGCCTAATACCAAAACATAAGCATCCCAGCTTATAATAACCAACTCACCATCCTATAACACATATCATATACACAATGCTAATTGTCCTCCATACTGCGCACACCTTAGTTACTGCGCATGGTATCTTTCTATGTTCATATTACATCATTTTACTGCGCTGTTCATGCGTGCACTATGCCACATGTTGTGCATTACCAAATGAGGTCAAAACAGCGCACCAGCTTAAGTATATTTATATTACATTTACAATTGGGTTCAGTCGAGGGATATTACAGAGGGGATGTGAGGCTCTCAACATAACTATTAGTCATTATTCACTATGTGTGGTATCCTTATTTAACCCTCTATTATCATTCAAGAACCCCTATGCACATTTTCCATCAACTAACAGATAATTACCCTTCCCATAACAATTATGCGACCTTAATCCATCCAAGATTCATTCGGTAAAATAAACCCTATTGTGTAGAAACAATAAAACATATATCACAACATGACCAACACACAAGATTATTCATTATTATTTTTCATCAACCATATATTAAGCATATATATACTATCATGCATAAACACACCATCCATGAGTAATCACATCAACAAACACATTCATAAACATGATTTTAATGTGGTTCAACTAATCCTTGGGCTACGTCCATAATAGTTGGATTTTATATTAATATTCATTCAATAATCACCTCAGGCCTCAGAACTACACTTACATTAGATACAACATATTATAATATTCTTTCTAGCCTAGTCACTCTGGAGTGCAAGCCTATCTCTGCAAAATATCTCCAAAACCTCAATCATAGATTCTCAATCATAAGAAACATAATCTCTCATTCTCATCCTAAGATCTTACTCTTATCCTAAGTTTTTACTCTCAACAGTCTATTCTTCCCCGACCCATTACATATTTAATACATAAAATTAGGGATGAAAACCCTAACTGCTTACCTCAAAACCCTAATAGGTCCTAGTTCTTTTCCTACTTTTTCACCAACATGCTCCTTTTCATGATTTTGTGCATTCACATTTCTTTTCCTTCTTTTTCACCAACATGATTTTCTTATCCTGCTAATTGTGACCTTCATATTGGGCCCTTTCCGCATGCCCCAATCTTTCCTATATGGAACAACTCCAAAACTTAGTTCTTCTCATCCAAAATGCTTGTCCAACATCCATCAATCAATTTAAGTCCCATATTTGTTTCTTCAACACCCCCTTATTTGTTCAATTCCATGTTTCATACATCCTCGACTTCTCTCGTTTCTCCCTTCCTTCCAAATATCTTAGTGTACCTCTCCTTGAATATTCTACTCGTAATGCCTTCTAAGAATATCTCCTTTCCTAACTCGGAAAAAAATATCTCTAGTTGGAATTTTAGGTCCTTGAATATATTTGGTCTCCTTATACTTCTCAAATATATCCTCCAATTTATACCATTTTATATTTTCTAAGTTTTTTCTACCCCCAAACTAATTCTTAAAGCTATTAAATATATCCCACAAAATTTTGTAATTTTCTATGGCAGGGGTAAAATTCAATTAGAAAGTGGGCTTTGGTTTCTTGGAACACTATTTGTTTTCCAAAACTGAAAGGGAGTCTTGGGTTGTGTGACCCTGAACTCCTTAATGATGATTCCCTTGGTGCCAAAACCTGGTTGTGTTGGCTCCAAGTGAAAGGAGAACTTCAGTGTGATATATAGAAATAAAAATGCTAAAGAAATCAATTTGTTGGATCTTATTAGAATGGATGGTGACAAAATAGGATCCCTCATTTGGAACATAGCCTGGAAAAATAAACATCTAATTCAAAATCATAGTTTTTGGGAATTCATGTATGTGAAATCAACACTCTTTTGGAAAGACTCTTGAAAACAACTTCCTGGAACTCAACACAACCCCAATTTCCTAGCTCTTAAAGACATCCTATGGAAGTACATGGAATCAAGGTTTGTCACTACTAGAACTCCATCCTAGACTCTTTGATGGACCAAGGATTAACAACAAGAATGTTGAAATCCTCACTTTAAATGTCAACCCGGGATTCGTACAAACTTATGAGGTACTAACACTACATGTGAAAACTACACTAGGAAAAATATCTCTTTAGAATCGTAACATGTTAACTCTAAGAATGTAAAAAATAAGATTTAAAATGAACAATGAAACTTGAAATTCAATTGCAACTAAATATGTAACTAATTGAAATAAAGGACTACAAAATAGAATTTGAGGGATCAAGTAGCCTAGTGACCAATTTCCACTTATGTTTTTAGTGGAAATTTGGGGTACACATATGAAAGGAGAATAATGTAAGGCTACAAATCTAGCTGAACCGATATAGGTTCCTAGATCCCAAAACCAAGAATCAATTTTTGTATGAATTAAACTATTCTAACAACAATAAGAATGCCCAATTTAAACCTCTTTACTTCTATTTCTTAGCTCCTCACACCCTTTTCTCTTGGAATAACAACAATGATAATACCACTTATTTATCCTTAGTTGGGACTGATGATATCCTATATCTTAGTCTGAGAACTTCATAAGGGGAATAAATCACTTAAGCAAGTAGATAACTGAATTGAATGAAACAAAGGAATAATAATTGTAATCACACATTTCTTAAAGGAAAATAAACATTGTTGATGGGAAACTAATTTAATCACGCATTGTTGAAAGGAAAATGATATAATCACACATCACTAAAAGGAAAATCACACATCTCTAAATGGAAACTATTCTAATCACACATTTTTGAAAGGAAATTAATCGAAGAAACATAATTTCTTTTCTTGAAATGAAACTATGCTAATCTCTGAAAATATTTTTTCCTATCTAAGTTCCTAACCCCTTAAAAAATATCATAGCTTGATACCATCACATTAACATTAGGAACCATCATGGATGAAGTTATATGAATGTAAGAAATTCTAATATGAACTATCTTATAGGAACTACAAGAGTTATACATGCATTGAAACATTTATACAGGAAGTATATAGGAAAAGAAAGAAAGGTTCATATATTTTACATGCTTTGAAACATTTATACAGGAAGTATATAGGAAAAGAAGGAAAGGTTCATATATTTTCCATTTGATAAGAGAAGGAGGAAAGAATGTAAATAGTTGTAAGGAGTTATACATGCATTGTAACATTTCTAGAGGAAGTATATAGGAAAAGAAAGAAAGGTTCAGATATTTTCCATTTGAGAAGAGAGGAAGGAGGAAAGAATGTAAATAGTTGTGAGGATACCTAACAGTGTAACACCATCAGCCATTAATGTTAAACAACTAAACGATTTACCAAAAGATGGTTTATAAAGGGAATTTTCTTTTAACGTGTTTTTCATCGTAATAAAGCTCAACACATAATGAAATGGTTTATTTGCGTACGCCATTTTATTTCAAGTCAACGGTTTTCATTCTTGTAATTTCAATTTAAAGACTTAATGTCATCTGAGGCCATGCAAAGACATAAATTAATACACTTCTATAGATATTTTACATGGACGATGTACCTAATATCATATCTATTTTTTCATAAAATTATCAACAATATAGTTAAAATAAATTTCAAATATAAAACTTAACAAACATATTTCTTCTTCCATAACAAACTAATACCCGGTAAAGAATTACATCATGTAGAATTTTTTTTTAGCATCAAACCATATCTAATATACATTCATAGACCTATATTTGGTGAACTCTTGCAAGCCATCAACATTATTTTGGTTGATTGTGCCAACAAATGTATATTGAACAAAACCCCAAATATTCATCTGTTTACATTTTTCAAGATAATGTAAAAGATGCAAGCTTCCTATAGATTTCAAAGGATAAAAAGATAAAAACTAAATGCAAATAGTACACATCTAAGAAAACATAAATGAAAGAAGCAATACCATCAAATAATAATCACATCTACTTGCTTTCAACATAGAATCAAACTAACAACAAAGATAACACACATCAAAGAAATGAATTGGCATTCATTGGCTATGATTTATCTTTTCCCAAATTGTGGTAGAGCCATTTCCTCAAACACTTTGTGGTCAAACTCGACAAAGACAAATTATTTCATTGAAGCACGTTTTACATGGAAATTCACACAACTTACCAATCACTATTATAGTGGTTTGCATTCGCGTTGTATTATGGCCAAATATTTTTTGCATTGGAAATAATATGTAGGTATGGCAATTTCAACCATTGTACAAACTCTCGTTCACCATTATAGAAAATAAAACTATTCCCAACAATCGTACACAACATTTAAGCATGCTAAGGGAATCTAAGGAATATAGGCGTAGAGGTAAACCATGTGTATCTAGAGCTAAGGCACCTAATCACTATGAGAATATTGTTAAATGCAAGACTCCTCTAGATATAATTTTGTGTGCAGAATCAAACATATAAAAATAAGTGTGGCATTTCAATTTTCAAAGAATAATAATAATAATAATAATTTATTTTTAAGGTCACTATCAAGTCACATCAAATTGGTGTAAGAGATCCCCTTGTTTGTGGGACAAGGGACCCCCCTTTGCCCAATGATTTGACTAGTAAAGTCTACAGAGGTATACATACCCTACCCCCCTTTGGATTTGAACTTGTGACCTCTTAAAAGGAAACAGATGTTCTTAACCATTAGGCCCACTCATGTTGTATATAATGCCACAACAACATTGAAAAACAAAAACAATCAGATGTCTATTGTTACCAATAAATGGAACCAATTTTCATAATAGCACATAAAATAATTGAAAATTCGCCACCACCCTTTCTATTTAATATCAAGAAGATAGCTATATCCCAAATGGATTTCCCTTTTAGTTGGGAGTAATTTCCCAAACTTGGAATTTTTTACATTATGCATTAGTGTTTCCAATATACTTTCAGGACCATGCCCCTGTCTCATACTCGTTAGAAGCACCATATCATAATATAAATGAATTTCACATACTAACATCAGGTTAGAAACACCATAAATCAACATGTAACCAAGTATGTACAGAACAATGCTTAAGAAATACATTACAACCTGAATCCCAGTGAATTTATACTTGATTGGTAGATGGACTCTTCAATTTTAGCAACACTCCATCCATCAACTCCAATTTCCTTTCCATTTCCAACTTTCATGGTGCCAACCAGTTTCCTCCTAGCCATAATTAGGGAAAAATTATTTCCCTAAGACCCCTGAGTTATGTGGCTCATAACTAGTTTTAGGTTGTAGAACGTTTTCCACATGAATTTTACCATCCGTTGCTAAATATTTCAAATTATTGAAGCTAGCTTCTTTCAAATCTCATATATCATTCTTTTAAGATTTCCACACTGAGAGAATTCATGTAGCATTTCTCTACTCTCCAGATAGCCCCTAAAACATTACTTTCTCCATCAATTTATAGATCCCCTAAGGATGGCCACCTCACCCCTCTCATGCAAAACTATGATTTTATTATTATTATTATTATTTAATTAATCTCTATTATTCATTACCCATATGTCATTCCCCCATTTTTCATAATTAATTTTTTTTTATTAAATTGTAATTCTTGTTTTAAAATAAAATAATAAAATTTGAAGGCCCCCCTAAAATATGGTAAATTCAACCATGGGGTCTTATCAAATTTCCTAATCTTAATTAGGATCTATAAGAATTAGTTCTTGGGGAGTAAGTTGAACCCACCTTACTACGTGCCCCCTAATAATAAGACCATATATTCTGCAATTAGAAACTCCATGCCTCTATCGTGACTCTATGCCTCAATTGAAACTCCACTTCTTCATTAAGGGTTTAGTCATTATGGCCCACACCCATATGTTGGAAAGGCTTTCCATGTATCCTTCACATGCAACTGCCACACATATATCTCATATGTCAATACCATATAAGAAACATAACACTTAATTTTACAATATTACTAGTTAACCTCCACAAATATTTATTGTTTGGCCCCCAACATGGAGTTATCCCAAACATCCATATCCACATGTGTCCCTGTTAGGTGACCAATACCCTGCAACATGAAGATTGATGAAATCATGTTTGAATACCAGTGTATAGATATGAAATACACAAAATTAAAATCAACGCAAGTCAATTGGATATATTAAGTTTTCACAACATTTAATTTGGCTTCCTCAGTCTTCTTCCTTAATCAACTCCACCCAAAAGTATCATAGGTCCTATCCACCTAGCACAACTTACATTGTTCACAACATAAGTATACATTCCATGATCAAACATATATTTATCATAATGTATAAACTGTTTTAGTCCACAATTAAGACTTATCAAATGCATATAGTCAATCAAGTACATTATGTGAGTCACATACATATAGAGTAACCCAAAACATGGTCATTAAAATATTTAGTCAATCCTTAGGTTAACCTCCCAATCTTCCCCAAAGATGAGTTATGCAAAGAGAGGGATTACATACAAATAAGATTACACAATAAAATCTTAACCATAAATGCATCATTTTAAAATTGTAAGAGCTACATTATTGGCCTTATGTCACACTGATAATTCAAAAAAAAATCTAAAGTGCAAACTTCTCTAAGTCAAAACTTCTAGTTTTCAATCAATCAATCAATCAATCAATCGCCTTTGATGCAAACTTGTAGTTAGTACAACAAGTAACAAACATAGGCATGTTATTAATCATCACCTACTGTGTATGATGTATATTTAGTATTCTAATAGAATTAAAGAAGCAATGACAAGGTAACTATGTATCATTGCAACCAATATAAATGAGATCAAACCACTCGGCTGAGGTTGACTATATTACGTTGGTTGATTTTGACTCCATGGACCATCTTGCAACTATCCCAAAATTAGAGAAAAAATGGTTTTTGAATTACATAGTCTATTTAACACCTATAAATACAATTAGTCATTTTGAAGTCTCTACCTATCCATGAAAACTTCAACCCTTGGCATGCTTCATGGGACCTTGAAGCTTCACTATCTCACATTAACATCTAATAAACCCAACATATACAACATAATTAGGGAATTAGTTTTATGTGGGGAAACTAGCACTATGACATATCAAAGTTGTTTTTGGAACCATCCTGATTAGTGGCCACATTTTCAAAAAGGATAGATGGGAAACCTTGATCCTTTACTGTGTTGACTAGATATATGTCGAAATAACAATTCAAAAATTTCATCAACCATTTTCCAAGTCTACAACTTTGTTTAGTTCTAAGCTACATGGGTATGGATATGAATATGAATATGGTATCTGATATAAATATGACATATTTTTAGAAAGGTTTGCATACAATACAACTAGAATATGGAATATTATCAACATACTTAAATTCCAAGGATGGTGACCAAATCATACAATTACAATACAATGTTCTTAAGTGATGAAAATTATGCTTACCATTTTTGCACCCGTGCATATTTTTCTCATCCCTTAGCTTTGAAAAGAAAATAGAATGATCTCCATATCTCATGAATTATGCATTCTTTTCTCAAAACCCATTATAGGTGTATATTCTGATCTTTGTTCATATTTTGGTATCTTTTCTCATTTTTTATATTTATGATATGTTATTAGCCTTCAAAGGTTAGTCACATCACTTTGATGTTGGTAACTGGGGCACAAGTACTATGCAAAATTATTGAAAAAATGCCACACTTATATTGAAAAATCAGAATAGTTGTAGACTACTTTTGTTCACCTGTAATTTTTGTTGTGGTCGAGTTATGCAAGATTATCATGGATAATATTGTGTTGGAATGATGCATATTCTTTTCATATTGTATTTAAGTATTATGATAGGCCTACAACAATTGTTGTATAGAATCTCGTGAGCATGCAAAGTTTATTGTAGAAAACAGAATATCATGTAGATGATGGAAGTGAAGAATTATTTTTTTTACATACGGCCTTGACCATGTTGATGCTCCTTGTATAAGAGAATTTTTTTTTTCTAAAAAACAATGCTTTCTGTAGCTTTTTTGAATTCATGTAGCCATTCTTGTAAAAAACAGAGCATCATGTAGACGATGGAAGTAAAAAAATAGAAATTATTTTTATATGGCCTTGACCATGGTGATGCTCACTTGTAATGTACCCATCCACTAGGTTGAACCACACTACTTAACAAACACACTGTCATAGCTTTGAATACCAATTTTTCATGTACCCAAAACAACAAACCAAACAATTTTCCCTGATACTGATTGGAAACGTACCCATTTCCAGAGTACTTCCAAATTATCCTTTTTGGACTGATTTCAAATTCCTATTCCATTATTTTAATCCAAGAAATGTGAATCCAATGCATGCAATTAATCCAGAACATGTTAAACCATAAAATAAATGAAAAACATGCCATGCATAATATTAACAACAAGAATGTATAGCATAAACATATCATAGAGATCATAATACATAACTGAATATAAATTACACAAAAAACATAGAGAGAACTTATCTTTAATTAAACCCTTCACCAACTCACTGCAAATCTCTAGCATTCCAATAAACCATAAATATTTTTGTTCCAAATATCAACAAAAATTCACCCCCGATCTAGAGCTATGAATCCACAAGGATAGGTCCTAGAGCGACTCTAAGACACACAATAGTTAGCTACCACACTCTCATGGTTTTCCCAACCACACAACAATCCTATATTGCTATCTCTCTTCCCCTTCAACCTGAAAAACCCAAATAAATGAACCCCTTTCTATGCAATGCAATCTCTTAGGATCTTCCAATTATTTCCAGGTATTTAGTGTTATTGGTTAGGAATATCAATGTTGGAAACTATAAGGATTCTTAGTTGTGGATTGTTCTTTGACAACTGTCATCATTTTCATGCACAAAGGTATTAGCACAGACCATTTTGGGGGGAAAACACGGTAATTAATGAAGGCATTTAGGAAATGTACCAAAGAAGGAGTGTGCACTAGAAAACAGGGAAAAACAACGCCGAGAAACTAGGAAAGTCAAAGAAAGGAAGAAATACGTAGATCAACAAGGAAAACAGTTGGATTTAGGACCATCCGCGATTAGGGAGTTAGAAAGTGGAAAAATATAATCCAACTAGGATCAGTGGGTTAGGGTTTTGGTCATTTTTGTAACGGGTAATTAACCCATTTTTGTAATAAAAATATATGTTGTGAGATAGCGTATAGGAGACGAATAGGCGGATACATGTATGAGAGGTCATAGAGATATGATGAAATAGACACAGATAGATAGACATATGAATTGTAATCGAGGGTAAGGTTATAAGTCATAAGTTGTGGAGCTTATTGTGATCTTGTCAACCTCAAATGTAATGCGCGCAACACTATAACCTTTATGCAGAATAATAAAAGAGCCAAGAAAGTGAGATCTTTGTGGATGTAGCCCGGGGGATGAACCATGGTAAATTTATGTCTCTATGTGGAATGTTTATCTTATTTCTTTTGATTGTTTAGTTATGATGAATAAATTAATTTGTTAGTAGTAAAATGTAGCCTACATTAAAGTAAACAAGATCATTACTGCAGAATGAACCCTAACGAATGTATCTGATTATTGATTGGTTGATCTAAGATATAATTATGTGTTGATGTAATATAATAGTGAATATGATGTGTTTTGAGGTAGAAAGAATGTCTCCCATCCCCACAAAAGTCTCCCTTCGAAGGATGCAAACATCTAGGTCCTGCAGTCACCCATTGCCCATCTCGGGTGAGACTCCATTTTGCATTTTTTGCATAGTGTTTCCTTCTGGTCTCCAGAAGGGCCGATGTTTTGCAAGGTTTTGTTGGAAACCTAAAGTAGAATCCGAGTCATCCCAGAAATGTCCAACAAATGGTTCTGTTTTCGGCTAGAACTCATAAGAATAGATTAGAAGGAACTTGTTGAGAAGAACAGTGAAAGGAATGAAGTATTAGAAGGGGATGTCTAGACCATGGAACCTAACTAAACAGGAGATCGACTGATGGATAACAACAAAAGAGCTCGAATTTGCACAAAAAAACAATAAAAACCCTAATTATACACCGCACCAATATTTGGAGAGGTACGTATTCACTTATCTTCATGATGCATTTTTTCTATGAATTTCCACATTTGTTGCAGGAGTGGATACTGAGATTGAAAGAAACTCACCCAACTAATCGGATAATACCAGTAAAATGTAAAATTTGTTTTTTAGCATAAAACCATCTCTAATATGCATTCCTAGACCTAAATTTGGTGAACTCTTACAAGCCATCAACATGCTTTTGGTTGATTGTGCCAACAAATGTATATTGAACAAAACCCCAAATATTCATATGTTTACATTTTTCAAGATGATGTGAAAGATGCAAGCTTCCTATAGATTTCAAAGGATAAAAACTAAATGCAAATAATACACATCTAAGAAAACATCAATGAAAGAAGCAATACCATCAACAAATAATCACATCTACTTGTTTTCAACATGGAATCACACTAACAACAAAGATAACACACGTCAGAGAAATGAATTGTTATTCATTGGCTATGATTTATCTTTTCCCAAATTGTGGTAGAGCCATTTCCTTAAACACTTTGTGGTCAAACTTGGCAAAGACAAATTATTTCAGTGAAGCACGTGTTCACATGGAAATTCACACAACATACCAATCACTATTATAGTGGTTTGCATTCGCGTTGTATTATGGCCAAATATTTTTAGCATTGGAAATAATATGTAGGTATGGCAATTTCAACCATTATACAAACTCTCGTTCACCATTATAGAAAATAAAACTATTCCCAACAATCTTACACAACATTTAAGCATGCTTAAGGAATCTAGGCGTAGAGGTAAACCATGT
>ML824009.1:6931-16995 GCA_009831015.1 Picea engelmannii
CAAGAGTTTGATTACCTAAATCAACTAGATGTCATTGGTACAACCTTGCGGAATTTTAAAAGCCCTATGAGACTAGCATGTGGACATTGTGGTCCGTTACTATCCTTTAACTCCCTATGTGTGAGTTAATCTAGAAAAAGAAGAAAACTATCCTAGATTGAACATGTGGGCATGTGTGGGCCCGTTACAAACCTTTAAACTCTCCTAGTTTTCTGATCTAAGAAAGCAGCAATTTCAAACACTATTCTAGCTTTGTTGACATGTGGGCATGTATGGGCCCGTTACAAGAATGCGTTTGAAAAATGAAACTAAGAGGGGTCTCAAAAAGAGCCGTTGTCCTCTCCTAAAAGTTTTGAATTTTTTAAGGGAGATGAGATCGTTTTCGCAATCTATTTCCGATTCTCAAGATCGCCTGAGGGCGCGAGAGAAGAGCATACTTAAGATTGTTTACTTACGACTTCTAGTCCCGAATGTGAGTTTAGATGTGATTACAATTTGATGTTCAACTTAGATTTATGAATCAAAACAAGCCATCCATGTGGCTGAAAGCAAATAAGGGAAAAATGATTTTAATCCTCCTAAGTGCCTATGTTCGACTATCCCCTTTATAAGTTGAGGGGCCTAAGTTGTGCAGTGTTTAGAGCGTGCATTACATCAGTGTTGAAAAGGAAAATCACATCCAAAACCTTTACAATGAAAAAATTTTAGTCAAATGCGCGACTGTTAGCCTGAACAGGTGCGCGTGTGCGTGCGGACTGTATCAAAGAACCAGAGCGCATGCGCGCGTCTGTGGGGTGGCGTACCCGCGCGTTTGAGAGAAAAGACCGGTTCTCTCGATTCTGCGGTGAATTGGTCGATTGACAGGTCGGCGAAATCCGGTTTGAATCCCTGCAAGTTAAAAACGACAAAAGGAAAGCGAATTGTACCCAATTGAAAGAGGATTTAATACCTTAACTCCCCAGTGGAGTCGCTAGTCTGTTCGCGGTCAATCCATCACCGGGTGAAAAAAATGGAGGCCGCTCTGCATGTCCTGCTGGGTTCATCAGGACAAAACATCTATAGCAACAAAAGGGGTTAACAGAAAATAGAAAACACAACAGAATACAATCTATCTAACAGCTGGAAGTAAATAACAATTCAAAAATAAACAAAAAACGTCAAATATGAGACAGGGGAGTTAGCAATGGTTTCAAGGCTTGATCTATTAGCGAAAACCACAGCACACGCTGAAGAAAAGGGATAAGGATTCCTCTTCCCTCCAGCGGAAGGTCCTTCGGGGATCCTCAACTGAATGCCTTCCTTACAAAATGAACAGAACATAAATGAGTGGTGAGAGAACTCCGGATTACATGGCTGATGCACTGGTTGTCAAAGGCTAGGCTCTGAGTCATCTGGACAGCGTAACTCTGCTTTGAATTCTCTGCTGAAACAATGAGTCTTCACGGCTATTTATAGCGATTTCTAGGCGGTCACGTAACCAGCTTCCGGTGTAAACACAGACCTGTTTAGGGTTCGCTTAAGCCATAAATTTGCCGTATTTGCAGAACCGACCCTGATCTGAGGGTCAAATCGTCTTGGGGGCCGGTCCACAGGCGGTCGGGAGGCCGACTTAAGCAATTAATGCACCGTATTAGCAAATGCGTGGATTTTTGTGTGGACAGTCGCGCGTCGGGTGCGCATGCGCGCGTAACACGTTTTTGTCCCGCGCATACGCGCGCGCACCCCACTACTGTAATGCGCCCTTCAATTTTTGGTTACTTTGTATAGTTTTTGACCCTTCTGGAATGCTGTGAACTTAATTCAGTGCCATGAATGACTTCATTGCTGTTTTGATGATGTGGAGTTCTTGTCGCCATGTGCAGATGATGTGGAGTTCTTGTCGCCATGTGCAGACGAAATTTCAGTGATAACAGAGGGGAAGAAAAAGGAGGCCATGGACCCAATCATGGTGGAAGAGGACTAGATAAAGAAGAGAATGGAAAAAGATGTAAAGACGTGCATCGTAATACTTTACCAATATAAGATGAATAACAGGAAGAGGGCCATAGTTGACATAGAGGGTTTGGAAAGTGATGAAGAAGAGGTAGAGGATCTCTGGGATGTGGAGCATATTGAGGAAATCCTACGCGCAACATACGAAAGGAAAACAAGAGGTTCAGGGTCAAGAAAATAAGTCAAAACTCCAGTCCATATCACCGTCACTGTGGAACCTACAACCCCATGTGCGACTAATACATCTGAAAGAACACTAACGTTTAGACAACCAAATTTTAGTGCAAGAGGAGCAATGGGACAGAGGTCCAATCAAGGAAAATCAATCGGGGGAGTAAGTTCAGGAAGTAAATTCAATTATCTACACCGTGCGGAGGTAGTAGTTCAACACAATTCAAAATGGCACAACAAGATCCTGCGATCAAATTACCAGAATTTCGAGGAGAGGCATCATAGGACCTTGAAAAGCATTTACTTATATGTGAGAAGATTTAGGAAGCAAAGAAGATCACATATGAGGATAAAAATCTCGTGCAGTTAGCTATCACACTAAGAGACCGCGTGTTGGACTGGTATATGAGTCTGGATGTAAACAATCCACAAGGAGTACCAAAGACTATCACATACATGAAAAAACTACTAGTAAACGAGTTTCATAAGCCAAGCTCAGAAGACCAGTACATGAATGCAATGATTGAAATTAGGTAGAAACCAGGTGAGTCTTTGGGATATTGATCAGAGGTGTTATCATAAACATCTACAATGACAAAAGTAACTCAAAGGCGCTGTGAACTTTAAGTTTTGGAAACTAGTGCTACCGAAATTTCCGGTAGCATACTCTGTTTTTCATAAAACACTGGTGCTACAAAAATTTCCGATAGCATACTCTATTTCTCAGAAAACACACACGCATCTTTTTTTGGTTTGCATGTTAGTTTTCATGTTAGTCAAACATCAAGGTTACACTTGTTTATAGACCACGTCATGCAATATGAGTGTTTGGCATGGATCTCAGTTCAAATGGATTTTTACATCACGTTTAGGGTTTGGGTGTCATCATGAGTGTTAGATTTAGGCGTCATGTCTCATTTATGTCCGTCCTAGGCGTCACTATCCACGTTTAAAAGAGATTCTATGTCTTAAGTCCGAATCTGAAGTCACTACTCATTATTTAAAATGGTTTATTAAACCCGTTGCATAACATGTTGCCAGAATTTTTGGCGTTTTCAAGAAATTCATGACAGGGTATCTGCCAACACATCCAACACTTAAACTCAACCACTTGTTGCTCTAATCCTCAGTCAAGAAAACGAGGGAAAATTGCAGTTAATCGAGCCTATGAATGTTGGTGAATAATATGTTGCACAACGAACAACTTGGGAGAAAGCTCCAGTTCAAAAGACATTTAGTTTTCCAGCCCGAGAACACCTATAAGGTAAATCCCTCCCTGTTTGACAACTCATCTACGCAACATACAACAATTTATTGTTTTTAATGACTAAGGGAGGTGACATTAAGAAAATAGAACCTGAGGGTGTGGATTTGTTAGATGCCAAGCCCAGAGTTAGTTGTCTTTTTGTGGAAGCACAGTGGTATCCTTTATGTACCAGGCATGGAGGAGAAAAACAAGAGGTTGCCAAGTAGTTTTCCCAATCTTTCAATGGGCAGGAGGCTGATGTTTTTTGCCTTAATCTACAGGTTACAAAGAGCTCAATTGCAAAGATTTTTCGGCTACCACAGGAAGGTGAAAAATGGTTCAAGGGTCAAGTAATTTCAGGAGGTGATCTCAACAACTTCCTCAAGGATGATTGTAGAGATCCAAATTGGGAAAAATGCATGAACCTCTTAGAATGATAAAGATGATAAAGATAAAGATAAAGATATATCTTAGGATGATAAAGATATATCTTACATGTGAGAGGAGGTTCATAGTGGTTTTATTATACCACATGAGATTCCTTTTCCACCTTGCAGGGATGAAGATGTTGAACTTACCCTTTTTATTGCTCAAAAACCTCACCAAGTTGTGAGCTCAGATTCAGGCACACCCTACAACATCTGACTACAATGTTTATCACCAAGGAATGATCAAGGTGTTGGTCATAGAAGAGTTGAAGAAAAGAAACCAGACCTGGGAGCATTTCCTCTTCTACAAAGAGGGTCAAGCTGCACCTGCTTAGGAATTATCTCATTCTCAGGAGCCATTAAAACACCATGAGCCTTCTCAACCCTCTAGATAGAAAGGGAAAAAAGAAGAACATGCATCTTCATATGCTGGTAAGAGGACTAAGAAGAAATATAAAAAGATCATTGTGTATAAGAAAACTAAGGTGAAAGAGGCTAAAGAAAAGACTTCTCTTGTTAAGACTAAAGAAGAAACAAAGAAGGGTGAAAGTTCTACACCCAAGGAGACTAAATCCTTGAAAATCATACCCCCTATTCCTCCTTTCCAAAAGGCATACACCAGAAAAAAAAAGGAACAAGTGTTGCCGTAAGAGCCCGATTCACCTACATCTCAAGAAATCTAGCAAGCTAAGGAACATGGAGAAAATTGGATAGTACTTTTAGCATAAGCTACCCTGTTAGATGAAGAAATAGCAAAAAATGCAGGTTATACAAGAATGATAAGAATAAGACACAAGAGACCCAACAACAAATTCAGGCTTAATGTAAAGGCCTTGAAAACCCCATCATTGAAGACTGAGGTCATAGATGTGGACAAGGAATCTGAAGAGCTACAGGATGTAACTCCTTCTATTTCAGAATCCAGTGGCCAGAAAAGAAAAGTGAAGGGTAAGCCTTTTAAGGGTGAGAAAAGTGAAACATCAAAGAGGAGGAAATTTTAGAGAAATCCTAAGGGAAAAGGTACCACTACGACAGAGAAGCTTCCAGAGTTACCAGGTCTCAAACTGCATCAGAAAGAAGAACAAGCCCGGATGAGATTGTTGAAGTGGCAGCTCGCTTAGAGGAGAGGTAAAGAAAGTTATTTTCCCGAAAATCGAGTTTTGCCTACTCTAGATGCCTTACCTATGTCTAAGCTATCTCAACTCTTTTTGAGTTAACATATGCACAAGATTTTATAAGGTCTCAATGCTTAATTTTGAAAGAAACAGAACGCTACCGGAATTTCCGGCAGCGTCAGAATAAACAGTTTTATAATAGAATTCTACCAGAATTTCCGGTAGTGACATCATTGAAGTTGTTTTTACAGCTGTTTATAGACCTTTTTGAGCTGGTTAAAACACCATTGGGCCTCCTAAAGTTATGGGCATGTGGAAGGAAGTTAGTTGATGGTTTTGGGTGATTGGTGGTTAGTTGATGAAGAAACACGTGGTCCTAAAAAGATGGTTCACGGTAACAACATCCCAGCCCAAGATTCGGTGTACCTCAAGCACACACATCATCTTCAACATGATCAGTTTTCTCCTCCTACTCAACATTTGTTCAGTTAGTTAGGTAGTTGAGGAAGCATATCTCTAGTTATGCGTATGTTTTTACTAGGATGTAACTAAATGATTAATGATGTAATGAAGTTACGATTTTTCTTTTGGAGGTGGCGTTGGGGTCTCTCCCTATATATTTTCTCTCGAAAAACTTTGTAAGGGTTCGTTGGTTCGAACAAAAGCTTGATATCAATAGAAATACCCAGTTTTTATTTATGTAAAAGGATCTTGTGATTCAATAAATGTTTAATGCATGGTATGTTTCTTCTTTTGTTATTTTTCTATTCATCCATTTGCAGTAACTGGAGTTTAGTAGTGAGAACCATTTGGAGGATCCAATTGGTTGTTATGTATGTTCTAGTTTTCTGTGCATCATTTTCTAGCAGATTCAGTGGCATGTGAGTGAAGGTTCATGACTGATGCATCGAATACTTTATACATGGTTTTTAGTTTCTGTTCTATATTCTATATCTAAAACAAAGCTTTGGATGTAGGCTAATTATTGGTTGTAGGAGTTTCTTAGGATGTTTTAAACTTCTCAGGTTAACTATCAATTTCTTTGTTACGCTTTCTACTTCCCAATATTACAATTTAATCCACGCAACTCATTCCTTGCCACAATTTTCCAAATATGTGAGGTTCTATCTAAGTTAAAATCACTTTCAAGCATTTTAAGAGGCCATTCCACCTTTTAAAATTTCCCATTTACCAAAACCTATTTGAAGTGAATCTTGATGTGTAAGGCTTACCCCTTTGCAATCAAGGGGTTATTCCTTGCACTAACAAGAGGTTCAAATGTCTGAAAGGTAAGTTGAAGTATTCAACTAATGACATGAAACACAGGCAATTATTGGCGAACTCACTATTACCACACTTGAAGTATCCATTAAGACAACATAAGTTCAAAAACTAGGTAGAGGCTCTGCAAACAGCCCTGCAACTGGAAGAAAACCAGTATCAGTAGACAGATCCAACAATAGAGGAACCCAAGGAGGATTTGAATAATTTGATATTTCAATTGAAGCAAAATAAGGGAAAAGAGAAAAGAGAAGTTGCTTGGTGTACGCTGTGTAGGACAGAAGGACATCTTAAGAACGAATGTCCAACTTTTGCGCAGTACTTGGCAGCAGGGGTGCCAAACCCCTTGCTAATAAAAGGACCATGGTGCAATATTTGTAAGACACATGGGCATGATCCATATCATTGTTCAATGATGCAGAAGTATAAGACAATATCAAAAAGTTCGTATTGCAATTTTTTCAAATCAATAGGTCATGATGATAAGGACTGTAAAATGCTGGAATTGATGAGAGAAAGAATTTCAGACACTTACAAGGTGTAAGAAGAAATGATAACATGGAAATTTGCACCTCAGTTCAACCAGGTGCCACCACCATTCAACCCAGCGCAACCGCAGTACAACAATGCGTAGCCGTAGTACAAGAATGCGTAGCCACAATATAACCCCGTGCAACATAACTAGGTACCCCAATAAAATGCACAACGAGGAGAATGAGGTGGAGGACGATGAAGATGAGGATTTGGGCGAGCCAGAGGGTCAACAGTATGCCATAAATTCCAACAACCAGTACATTATGCAAGGGATTGTCCACTTCCACCTGCGACATGTATGTATTGTCGCGTAGCAGAACACGACACAAAACACTGCCCAACACTCTTGGGAAAGATTTAGGAAAAAAGGAACCAGAACAACCAGAATGTCCAGTGGATTTCTGCAGAAGCTAGGGATAATGGGAAAAACATCAGTATAGTTACTTGAGGAGGAGCCAAGATAGGAGCCACAAAAGTAAGATCCATCTGAACACTAATGGGTAAGGAAGAATACTAAGCCACATAAGTAGTTTGACAGGTGGAAAGAAAAGGAAACATTTAAGGAGGTCAGGCATAAGATTCTCAAGTAGAACATTTCTTTTACATTGGTTGCACAACAACCGCAGGACCCACCAATGTACAGGATTCCATCTTCAATGGATCACACCAGTAAAGGACAACCTTTAGAGCAAGTAAGTACCATAAATAATTTTTTGTAATCATGTGTTAAGTTATTGAATGATCCATCAGCTGTTAAAGTCTTAGAGAATCTACTAGAAATATGTAACACAAAGGTAGAAGGGAAGTTAAAGCAGAAAATAGTCAATCAACTCCATACAAGAAGAAGGACAAGCAAATAATTCAGGTTGAATGCCAACATTGGGGATTTCAACATGGAAGATATTATACTGGATTTAGGCTCTGAAGAAAACATCTTTCCTAAGAAGACATGACAGTGTATGGGGGAACCCACATTAGGCTATTCACCTGTCCAGTTGAAACTAGCAAATCAAAACAGAGTGTTACCAATTGGAAGGATGAAATATGTGACAGTAGATCTGGATGGAGTGCACACTGTGGCAAATTTTGAAGTAATAGAGATAGTCGATGGCACAACAACTTACCCAATATTACCTTGATTGGATTGGGAATTTGATAATCAGGCTGTGATCAACCTAAAGACAAGGAAAATGAATTTTGAATCAGGTGAATATAGAGTTATTGTACCTTTGGATCCTTTAGAAGGAGAGAGGTTTGTAGAGGTGACTTGTTTGGATCTGGAAGAAATAAACCAGTTATACATAACCACTGTGCAAGAAGAATATTATGTTAACCCAACTGCAAATGGGGTACTCAGCTAGAGAAGAATTACATTGTGTGCTTCAGAATCATACACATGTTTGGAGAAATCGCAATAGCAAATACATGAATTCTCCACAAGGAGGTGCACAAGAATAGACTGCGTAGTAAGATGGGTAGGTATAGAGATAAGGGAACCTCCTAGTTTTCATGGGCTAAAAAACTTAGAGGAATTCTTGACAAAATATGAGGAGGAATTTTTGGAAAATTAGAGGCTCTTAGCCCTGGATATTACACTTGAGGCAACACTTGCCAGATGGTGGGGTGCGCACAAAGAAACATTTTAGGACTAGTATCAGTGAAAACGACTATTGCACATTAGATTTGAAGCAGGACATGGGAGAAATACAGTGCAAAAGTATGTTGGGTGAGGAACACCAGTTGAACACTTTGAGAAATGCAGAACACAATGGAGGATGACACCACCAGAGGAATGACATCATCACTTTATTCATACATTGGAAGGGATCCCAGGGAACTGGTACATAGACCAGGAGATGTGTAGATGCACTACATAATGGAAAAGATTACAGTAGAATTTTGTAGTAACCTTCTCATTCGAGCATGAGAACCCCAACATTGATTCGACTATGAAGCTAATAAGGGGAGTGGTATTTTTTAATGAACCAGAGGTCGAAATTATAACAGATATTCAACAATAGAACAAACAGACAATCAAAGAGTTACTCTCATGTTATCATGTCGAAGAGGAAGCACCAGATGAAGATGATCCGCACAACATTCAGATCACAGAGATTGAAGGAGAGAGAGAGGTGGAAGTTCCATCTCTAGAGTCAGAAGCCTTTGCTGCCCCAATCAAGGTAAAGAAAGTCAACATTGGCATGAACGAAATTCCTAAAATGGCAAGCATTGGAGATTATTGGGATGAGTAGACCCTATAAAGGATAACAAATTTATTGCATTAATACAATGACTTGTTTCTAGCAACCCGTACAGAGATGAAATGCATAGTAGGTGAGCTAGGTCAGATGAAGATACCCCTAAAACTAGAGGCTAGACCTGTCAGACAAAGACCTTACAGACTGAATCTAGTATATAAGCAGAAATTGAAAGCAGAAATTGACCGAATGTTGGAAACTGACATTATAGAACCAGTAGAGGAATCTGAATGGATCAGTCCCATGGTAGTCCAGGAAAATAAGCAAGGGGGGATAAGGATTTGTGTAGATTTGAGAAAACTCAATAATGTTGGCTTACGTGATCCTTTCCCTACCCCTTTTATAGATGAGGTCTTGGAGAATGTGGGAGGAGAAAAAACATATTCATTCACAGATGGATTCTCAGGTTACCATAAGATCAAAATAGCTATAGAGGACATGTATAAGACTACTTTTGCTACAAAATGGGGATCCTACAAATATACAGTCATACCCTTTGGATTGAAGAATGTACCAACTATATTTTCAAGGGTGGTCATAGTTTCTTTTAAGGATTTCATACATAAGTTTCTAGAAGTATATCTAGATGGTTGGACTGTGTATAGTCTTTTGAAAGATCATGTAGAAGTTTTAAGATTAATGTTGGAAAGATGTAGGCAATATCAGATATCATTGAACATCAAGAAATGCATTTTTGGTACACATTTTGGGATATTGTTGGGAAATATAGTGTGTAAACAAGGTTTACTAGTTGACCCTGCTAAGATTGTTGTCATTGTGAACTTACCACCACCGAAGTCAGTGTGAAAGTTAAGAGCCACACTGGGACATACAAGTTACTACGAGAAGTTTATAAAGGGGTATGCACAGATTACTGGACCGATGGAAAAGTTGTTGAAGAAGGACACCAGATTTCAGTGGAATGAGGATTTTCGGCAAGGATTGGATAATATAAAGGAAAAAATGGTGACAACACCTATATTAGTGTTTCCATATTGGGAAAAGACATTTCATGTGCATGTAGATGCATCAACAATAG
>ML824009.1:17245-42270 GCA_009831015.1 Picea engelmannii
TATTATTCCAAGAATTTGATTTTGAAGTAAAATCAAACCAGGGAAGCTAAATGCAGGCCCTAATCACTTGTTAAGGGTAAACAATGGAGAAGAACCTACTAACTTGGAAGATAACTTCCCCGATGCACAATTATTTTTAGTACAGGTAGCTGATGAATACTTTGTTGATGTCATTGAATACTTAAGTTAAGGAGTTGTGCCACAAGAGTGTAGTACTGCGCAGAAGAAAAATATGGTAGTTAGAGCTACAAACTATGAACTCATTGCAGGTCATTTATACAAGATGGGCGTAGACAACATTTTGAGAAGGTGTGTATTGGAACATGAATGGCCCAAGGTTTTAGTAGAATCTCACAAAGGCATAGCTGGAGGAAACTATGCAGGAAAAGCTACCACACAGAAGGTATTGCGCGCAGGATTATGGTGGCCAACAGTTCATAAAGAGGCCAAGGAATATTTCCAGAACTGTGATGTCTGTAAGAGTGTTGGAAAACCCAATAGGAGGGATCAGATGTCCCTAAGACCACAAGTAACTCTGCAGGTATTTGAAAAATGGGAAATAGATTTCGTCGAGAAAATGAATACCATTTGAAGTGAGGTCGATCCACCCAAAAACTTTGGTACATAATACTGAATGGGTTTCAGGCAGATTTTCTATCGCCATCTCCCGCATTTACTGAAGATTGGGTTCAAGTCAAGCCTTCAAAAGGAGAGCGTCGTAGCCGTTTTAATCCACGTTTTAATCCACCAACAATAAGGTCAGGAGCTAGATATATCATTACTATGACCGAATACTTAACTAGATGGGAATAAGAAACACCAGTCAAAGATTGCAGTGTAGAGACAACAACACACTTCTTATTTGAGCAGGCGATTACCAGATTTGGATGTCCTAGGATTTTGATGAGTGACCAAGGCACCCATTTTATTAATACTACCATCAAGGCTATGATTGAGGAGTTTGAAGTCTATCACTAGAAGAGTACACCATATCATCCACATGCAAATGGGATAGTAGAAGTGTTCAACAAGATTTTGGAAAATGCTTTGACTAAGATCTTCAATGTTAACATGGATGATTGGGATTTGAAAATACCAACAGTATTATGGGCATACATGACTACATGCAAGAAGTTGACAGGATAGACACCATTCATATTGGTGTATGGACAAGAAGTAGTTGTGCCATTAGAATTTCTGGTACCCAGTCTGCGCATAGCAACAATTACCAATATGTCAGAAAGAGGCGCAGTACAAGAGAGGTTAAGTCAACTGAAGGAAATGGAAGAAGACAGGATTCTAGCAATATTTCACTAGAAGGCACAGAAAACAAGGGAGAAGGCTTGACATGACAGACACATAAAAAAAAAATCTTTAAGGAAGGAGACCTAGTTCTTGTAATACCCCAAGGATGTGTCCCAATTGAATTATGAATTGTAATTATGTTTTATAGGCTGGTGAGCCAAGTTTATATAAGCTGGTGGGATTATGTGTTTATTAGGCCAGAGAGCCTAAGTGTTGAAGGCTAAGAGCCTAATTTTTGTACATGTAATGATGCACATTATTAAATAAAAACATCTATGCGTGTGAACTGACCACGATGAATGAGTGATGGGGGACTAAGCTTCCACAAAGTCTGGGTAAGGGAGAGGGGGGGTTGAAAGGTTGGAAGAGGGGCTAAGCTTGAGGGCTTAAGTCCTGGAGATAATAATTTATTATTATTCCAAAGTGGTGTGAAAGGTATGTTTTTTATCCTAAGTCCTGGGAGGGGCAACGCATGCAGCTCCAACGTCTGCAAAAAGGGAATGCATGCAGCTCTAGAAAGACAAGTGTCGACCTCAACGCATTTGGTTAAAAGCTGAAGCATCAACTAAGTTTGGGGTTCCTCCTCCATTTTGTCGTCGGCTGTCTGAAATCGTGAATGTTGTCTGACCTCTGCATGCATACCGTCATGCAGCTCTGAGACCAGAGGCCTGTGTGGTTTTCTTGAGGAGCTGATACACCTTCTATCAGAACTGTCGAGTCTGTGTTCACCCTCTGCGTGGATTGCTTGTCACGCATCCCCGAAACTAGAGTCATGAGTCTATCCCATATTGCTGGTTGGGAAAACCGAATGTCCCACAATTGCTGAGCCTTATTAGGCTGTAGTGTCTGCCTGTCACCAATTTTGGGAAGCCCGTGTCTGTGCTTCCCATGGACTGTTGTGGCCGCATAGTGCTTGATTGCGTGTGGATTTCTGAACAGTGTATGTTCATGTTGATCCTTCTGGTTGCCTGACTGCATTGGACACCGAGTTGAAGGAAGCAAGTTGCCAAGCCTGTGTGTAACACTCTCTCCAGGTGAGAGAGTGCGCGGAGGAAGTAAAAACTCCTAGAAGGGGTCCTGTAGATACCACAGAGCTTAGAGACTTTCAGTCTAGTCTATTGCTAAACCCCAAGTGTTACCCATGATTTTGGTCATCATGATGGTGTACTCAGGCTCCTCATAAGAACTTTCTCCTGAGAAAAGTGACATTCATCTCCTCCCAGAAAACTTACTTTTGAAGAGAGTTTGCAGGTTGCTAATATCCTAGGGTGCGAGAATGACCCATTCTCGCAGGTTGCCTTAAGCTAGAGTGTGAACTTCTCACATTGTGCTACATAGCTAGGGTGCGAACTTGTTCTAAAGATTGGAAAAAGATGAAGTCTCGATGGTTCTAGAAGGGAATATTCTAGAATAATGGGTTCGCATTCGAATGGTTATCCTTTTACTGGTTTCCCTTATATTGTGGGATCATTCTTATCCAAGTAACCATCTCATTCTCTCCTATATATTGATGGAATTATCATGGAAAAGGTTAAGCAATATTCATTGGAGAATTGGTGAAAGAATTGTGTGAAGGACTTAGCTTGAATAGGAGCTTGAAGACTCTAGAAAGTCTATCAAGAGGGATTTGATCTTCTTCATACAAGGATTGAGCAAGTGTGTGTGTTGGAGCCAAGAGCCATTGAAAGGAAGCTTGCAACATCAAGGCGATCAGGTTGTAATCTTCTACTTTCAATTAATATGATACAGTGGCATGTCCTTTTCCCATAAAGTCATTCTCACTTTATTGTGTAATTCCTTGATCATACACATAAGTTGACAGTTGAATATATTTTTCTATATTCACTTTGGTTGGTTTGTGTTGTCTTGGTCTTGACCTCACGAGAGCACCGGAGCGAAGCAGGAGCAACAAAGACCCTAGGAAGCGATACAAAGGTATGTTACTTGTTCCTCCCTACTAGCTAATTCAATGGTCAAAAATTAGGGAAAGAGTCATGTCCTGTTCTATTTTGTTCTAGATCTAGGTGGATCTAGGGAGATCTGTTAGTGTCCGCACCTACCAATTAGTCCGATAACAAAATTGGCGATTCCACTAGGGAAATAACCCATTTTCTTTGTGGTTTTTGGTATTTTTCCTTGGCCATTTTCTCTTGCCTTACCTTTCTCCATTCATATCAATCTCTGAGTCTACAGGATACTCTGATAGACCCTCTGGGTCCAGAGGCCTCTTCAAATTTTGTGTCTTTTTCCAAAAAATTGATTAGTTTCAGACATTCTCGCACTGCACTCCACAGTGGCCTACGAGAATATACTGAGTTCGCACCATGATTTTAGGTTCCGTGCAAGGTTCTCGCACTCTGCTCGAAGCTGGCCTGCGAGAATGACCCATTCTCGCACTGTGTAATACTCTCAGCCTGTGAACCCTTTATTTTTCAAATTTTGGCTTTAAGACTTTTGCATGATCAACTGCCCAGATCAGTATAGGTTCCTAACAAGAGCTTCTTGGACCATTGGTTGATGTTTTCTTGTCTTCGTTCTTGTGCATGAAGAATCTTAGGAAATCAAGACTCTTCCTGTCCATTTTTCTTGACTTTCATTTCTTGACTTTTCTCGGCAAATATATACTCTTTGATTTTGGAATCTGAGTGTGCTTGTTTGGTTAAGAACAAGGGATCGGTTGAAAGTTGAGCTTATTTGTCTTTATCACTTGCTCATTATTTGAAAGATCATTTTTCTCATGCAATTGAAAAGACTAGTTTGATCTGCTTGTTATTTTTGTTTTCATTGAAAGATTGGTTTGGGTTTTTGTCTATTGCTTGTTCATTAACTTTTGGTTTTCTTCATTCTCACCATCATGGTGTAGGTCCTTTTTGAAAAGTGAACAACGTTTTTCTTTCAAAATCATTTTCATCTTCGAAAGTATTGAAAATCACTTGTTGAAATTATTGAAAAAGAAACAATAGAGAATTGTTATTTTTGCGTGATTCGTTGCAATTGCATTTTAAAGGAAATTGTGTATTGTAGTTCAAGGTTGATCCGGAAAACTTCTTTGTCCCTCCCGTACATAGGATTCATTGAATGAAAATTGATATATTTCATTCTTATCTATGCATCTTTGGGTCAGAGTCTTATACAACCTCAGTTTCATCTCCGCTTCCTTTGAGTAACAACAACGCTTAATAACACTGCACAATCATAAAATTGAACTAGTAACTCTTTTCTAAGGCTCTCTTACACCAACATTTAGCTAGGATAGCACTTTGGAATAGGCAGAGAGATACACTCTCCAAAGCACAAAACACACAATAGCATCTTGTGTTAAGGAGTGTCAAATTCCATTTACAACATCTTCTCTTGGGAAGCCCTTATCACACAAGGGTCAAACACGAGGTCGCATTGATATTGACATAGTTACTCACCCTGCTTTGTTTATATCGGTGTAGAGATTGCACGTATTATGGGTGTCACTCGGAGGTATACCCACAATGATGAGTGGAAGCCTTTTGAGTTGATTTCGGGCTAGATACCCTGCCCTTGCGTGTGGATTGGATTGTCGACTGTCCCCCCAGGATTTATTGTTGCTAGTGGTAACCTTAGCGGCCTATCTTTCTAGGGTCTTACACAAGGTGACTGTGAAGGGGAAAGTCTTCATGGTACCTGGAATCGACGTTGGCCAAACTCACTCGGGCTCCTTGGAGGGTATACCCACGATTATGCGTGGGAGCTTGCACCACGGTGTAAGTCCATTAAGCAGGTCGTCAGCGTAACTTTTCCACCCTAGCCCAACCCCTTCTCATCTCGTTGTTGCGACATTGGATTTCATCACCAACTAGTGGCTTCAGAATTAGAAGGTCTTGTTTGCTTGGTATTGTTTCCTAGATTTTGTTTACTAGCACGTGCTATTTGTTTACCAAAGTTCACTATACAATTTTATTCGTAAGTTTTTCACTCGTTCATAATAGCTCCTCCACGTTGTTCACGTAGAATGCAGGGTTTATCTCCAGAGCATCTGGAAGGTTCTCAACCCTTGCCTACAAGTTCACCTGAGGGATCTCCTCAGTGGAGTGAAGTCCTAGACGTCACCACGCCACAAGTGGAACGAACTGACTCTCTCGAACATTTCTGAATCACCAATACTCAAGAGGAATTTCGACTTCACCCTGATTCTGAGCGACCGTTTATGCGACTTAATTCTTCCGAAGACTTAGTTGTTGTGTCTTTTGGATCACCGATTGGACCCTTTCCATCCATAGAAGGCCAAGATCTTTTTTGGTCTATGGGTGTTTTTCGACGGGACCTTTTTGGTCCAGGCTCACCTATGATTTCTGAAATCATCTCACCTGTGATTTCCGAAATCTCTAGTCCAGACACAGATACTACGATTGTTCACACCGGGATTACTGCAGTTAGTCTCGCTCCCATCAACACACCGCATATGCCCAACGTCACTCCGACACTACCATATAGATACCGTGCGTTGAATGCTTTCATTCCCACTCCTGCGCAAACCCCATCCAATTCTCCTGGTGGTCCTTCTTCTTTTGGGCACTCTCTTCCTGGTTTTATTCCGACACTCCCTCAATTTCCTTTTGAAGGACCTTTCTCGTCCTCCACTGGCAGTCTTAATCCTAGTGGCACTATTCCGTCATTCACACCAAATTATCAGATTCCCGTCGGTGGACAATTTACTCAAGGTGGTATGACTCAACCCCCTCTCAGCGAGCAAATTCCTATTGGAACGCAAATCCCAATTGGAACACAACCCCCAATTGGAACACCACCTTCGATAGGAGGACCGACCCCACCTTATGGACAAAACATACCTCTGTCCTTGGCCTAGTATTGGAATCAATTGATACAACATCCTCCTCAATCGACTGGGGGGCAACAGTTTCTAGCTGCGTCCGTAATACCCCCTAGTATGGGCCAACCATATCCAGGTTCGTTCAATCCTATTTGGGGCTCGAATGCTCAAACTCATGTCCCTGTTCCAAGATACAATCCCATGAGATACTATCCTCTCCAACCACCACCGAATTTTCTTGGGTCTTCACATTATATGCAGACTGCTTATGGTCCTACTTGTTTGCCAACGGGGCTTCCTCCCCAAAGCCACCAGTACCCGCAGGTGAATCGACAGTTACTCTTCTTGGCTACTTTGGATCTTCTGGATTTTTCAAGGATTTTAAATGATCCAATTCGTCACTCTTCCCAATGGCCTGCTATACCGGCCAAGTTACCATCCGACATCCGTAAATTTGATGGCAAAGTGGGAGAGGACCCGAACAATCACGTCATGAATTTTCACCTCTAGTGTTCATCCAACTCGTTGATGGATGACTCTATTCGTTTATGTATTTTTCAATTAACCCTCACAAGTTCTGCTGCGAAGTGGTATATAGAATTACCACGAGGTTTCTTCTCTGACTTCAACACCCTCGCTATGGCTTTCCTCACACACTACCAGTTACTGATTCGTTATGAAACGAGGACTGAGATTTTGAGTTCTTTCAAAAAGAACAAGGCCACTCATATATTCGATCACATTCATGAGTGGCGACGGAGATGACGTCTCATTAAACTCGAACTCCCCGATCAGTTGCTGGCAGAATGGTTCACAAAATCGTTTGTGAACAACATTGGTCATGACATCGCCATGGGTGGAGTAGTCACGGAAGAGCAGGCCATAAGTCATGCTAAATATCTTGACCTCGTTTACTCTCAAATGGGTACCCTTTACGACTTACTACCTGACTTACCTTGTCCTTCCACTTCCGCCACTTCAACTACTCCAGCTGCTTCGCATGCCGCTGACGGTGTGATTGGCACTTTCCAGGCCCAACTAAATTCCGCCTCAAGCACCAACCCCAAACCTGCTTCTTCTAATGTTCAAAATGCTCCGTCTCCTGCCCCTCCCACCGGCAAGACTTCTGAGGTCAATGCAGTTAAATCTACCCCAGCCAGTAAAAACAAATCCAAAAAGGGAAGGGGTAAGAATAAGGAGGACAAAAATACTTCTCAAGCAGAGTGAACCAAAACTACACCTGTTGACGATCGAGATAAGCGCAAACCTCGATACCATTGTCTTATCTGTGGTGATGATCACTACACGAAGGATTATCCAAGACATGCCGAGGTCACTAAGTTCCTTCAAGGAACCCCAAAACCACCTGCTTCGGCCGTTTTGTCACAACCCTTCTCATCTCAACAACAGGCTCAGTTGGTCATTCATGACCAACCCTCATCTTCTACTACATCCTATGTATTGATGTGTACTGGTGATTCAAAGCAGAACAACGTTGCACTCACCACTCGAGCTAAAGATTATTCTCCCTCTAAAGAGAAGGTTGATGACCTACCTCCTTCCCTGGTACAACCCTCTCCCGCGACTCCACCTACCAATGGTCCTCTTCATCTTGAATGACTGAGCCTCGACATAGTTCTTCGACCCCCCCCCCCGAAGGGAGTCGTTCGGAAATCATCTTTCAATCCACATGCTCGTGCTGCCCAGAACTACAACATTGTTGAAGATCTGGCCCAAGCACCTTTTGCGATGTTAGCCCTCGAAGTCCTTCAAAGTTGTCCCACACAACGGAAGGCACTATTGAAAGATATTGGTGGAATTGACCCGACAGATACGAATTTAATAATTTTTGACTTGGAAGATCATATTCCAAGGTTACCCCCTCAACTCGCGTTCCAGATCCAAGTGATTGTCTCTGACAAAAACATTTGTCGAACCGTTATTGACGAGGGTGCCTCGACGTGTGTCATGTCTCTTATTTGCTGGAAAGTCATTGGCTCTCCCCCTTTGAATGAATCCTAGAATACTCTCAAAGCCTTCAATGGCTCCGGTTTTAAGCCCTACGGTGTCCTTCCTTCATTGCCCATCACGTTAGAAGGCAAACAGGTCGAAGTCGAAGTGGAAGTCTTTGACGCTCCCCTTGATTACAATCTTCTGCTTGGCCGCAGCTGGATTGATTCCATGTGCGCAGTTGTGTCGACCCTTTTCTATGTGGTACGTTTTCCACATCAAGGAAAGGTTGTCACCGTCGACCAATTAGCCTTCTTTAATTCGGATACCCATAATGGCAACGTATCATTCATCGCTAAAACCCCACCGGGTTATGAGAACGTCGGTGTGGGCCTTCTCAAAGACTCTTCATTAATGAGTACTTTCCCCATTCCATCGCTCGATGTTCCACGCTCGTCTGTTGCTTCAACCAACATGATCTCCACCTCGATTCATAAACTTCCTGTGTCTCATGACCCCTAGATAGTACCTGACCCTGGAGATTATCTTCGTTATGGCGACGAAATGCCATTAAGTCCGGTTGAATCCGCCTATCAGGTCATTCAATTGGCAACCCCATCTACCCCCTCTCTTGGTGAGTTGTCTCCAGATCCTTTCCGTGTCATTTTTCCCACTAACGAGATGATCATGTCTGTCATGGAGGACACCCCTTGGGACGATGGACATCATCATTCCATCCTCTCTCTGGAGAAACATACCATTGAGAACTACCAACAGATCTCGACCCCATCAACCGTTGTTGTCATCTCAACCGTTCCCGAGTCCACACACGATGTGTTTTCTGAAGGGAACTTAAGCAATATCTTGCCCACTACTCCCCTCGAAATATCCATCAAACCTGGAATCGTCGAAAATGTCCATATCAGAGCTTCGTGTTCCCTTGACAAAATAGTCACCTATACCTCCCTTTTCAAAGAGTTTCGTGACATCTTCGCCTGGAGCTAAGAAGAAATGCCGGGTATCGACCTTGAGATTGTGATACATGAGATCAAGACATACCCCGACGCTAAACCCGTCTGGCAATGCCTTTGTCCTGTTCACCCACGTAAAGCGGCTGCTATCAAACTCGAAGTCGATAAACTTCTTAAAGCCGACTTTATTTACCCAGTGGCTCTCACTGACTGGTTTTCCAATCTTGTCCCGATCGACAAGAAACAAGGCACAATTCATGTATGCGTTGATTATAGGGATATCAACAAAGCTTGTCCCAAAGACAACTTTCCTACCCCCTTCGTCGATCAGATTGTCGACGATTGCACCGGAAGTGAAATCTTCTCTCTGATGGATGGTTTCTCCGGGTATAATCAAATCAAGATTGTTCCCAAGGATCAACATAAGACTGCTTTTATTTGTCCTTGGGGTACTTTTTCCTATTGGAAACTTCCTTTTGGTCTCAAGAACACTGGCGCCACTTTTCAATGCGCTATGTCTTATGCTTTCCATGATATCAAGCACATTGTTCAACCCTATCTAGACGATTTACCGCTCACTCAATGCGTCGAGTCGATCACCCAACCCACCTCCGAGCCATTTTCATCCGCTGTCGGTTCTACCGTATACGTTTGAATCCTCATAAGTGCGTTTTCTGTGTGGAATCCAGCCGCCTTCTAGGTTTTATCGTTTCGTGTTAAGGGATCCGGGTGGATCCTTAATCTCCCTCCTCCTTCTACACTTTTCCAGTTACAAAGTTTGTAGGGGAAAGCAATCTTTCTTCGTCGTTTTATTCCAAATTATGCCGAGATAACTCGTGGATTTACGTGGCTCCTCAAAAAGGGGTCTGAGTTCGTATGGGATACCATTGACAACAATGCTTTCGAAACTTTGAAATTGTCCCTAATGCGTGCTCCACTTCTCTTTCCCCCCGATTACAGTCGCGATTATTTCCTCTACCTTGCTACCTCGGATTACACCATTGGTATGGTTCTCGTCCAAGAGGATGATGCTAACGATGAACATGTTATTTAATACTTGATTCGAAGTCTAACGCCTACCGAAATCAACTATTCACATGTCGAAAAACTGGCCTTGGTAGCCGTCCAACGCTTCCAGCACTATATCCTCTCGCGCAAAACTACAGTGATTTCTAACTGCAATCCTATGCAACACATTCTCACACGTCAATTGCTAGGGGGAAAATACTCCAAATGGATTGTGATACTCTAGGAGTTTGACTTGGAATTCGAACGTGCCAAGTCCAAGAAGTCCTTAGTGTTTGCTGAGTTGATATGCGACTTTCCCTATTTTGAAACGGAAAATGTAGCAGCTGATTCATTACTCGATGAATCCCTTTTCCTCATCAACACTGATGATATTTGGTATGGTGATATCATTATATATCTCCAAACCCAGACTTTCTGGCCAACTTTGTCCAGTATTAACTGACGTTGAATACTCTACCAAGCTCGTCAATATATTATCCTCGGGGATACTCTTTATCGTTGGGGGATTGACTCTATTTTTCGACGCTGCCTCACATTCGACGAAGCCGAGAGAGCTCTGAATGACTGCCATTCTGGAGCCTGTGGTGGTCATATGTATGGGTATGCTACTGCTCAGAAGATCTTATGAGCAAGGTATTTTTGGCCTTCTGTATTTAACGACTGCATAATTGTCGTTCAAAAATGCCATGCTTGCCAGACCTATAATAACAAGATACGATCACATCCTGCTCCTCTTCACCCTGTGGTCTCCATTGGTCCCTTTGCGAAATGGGGCATCGATTTCATGACATGTCACCCTCACTCGACCGGGGGGCATGGATATATCATTGTAGCCGTCGATTACTTTACGAAATGGGCCGAGGCGATGCCGACATTTGACAACACTGGAAAGACCGCAATATTATTCATCTTTAATCACATAATAGCTCGTTTTGGTGTTCCCCAGGCTATTGTCACTGATCACGGTAGCCACTTTAGAAACTTCATGATGTCCGAACTTACTGAAAAGTTGGGTCTTTGCCATGAAAACTCAACGCCCTATTACCCACAAGCCAACGGCCAAGTCGAAGCAATTAACAAAGTTCTCATAACTATGCTCCGACGAATGATAGGGATTCACAAAACAAGTTGGCACACAATGTTGTTTTCGGCATTGTGGGCTTACCGGACATCCTTCAAGTCCACTACTGGGTTTACACCTTTCCGGTTAATCTATGGTTTGGAAGCCATTCTCCCGATTGAATGCGAGATACCCTCTTTAAAATTAGCTGTTGAACTCCTACCAAACACTTCTGTTGAGGAAGAACGCTTATTGTATCTTATGTGATTAGACAAAACTCGACGCGATGCTACCCTAGTCATAGAAGCTCAGAAAAAATGTGTTAAGGCCCAATATGACAAACATGTCAAGCCTCACATTTTCTCCGAAGGAGATCTCGTTCTCCTCTATGAACAAGATCGAGATATGCTAGGAGCTGGAAAATTCAAAGCCATGTGGCGAGGTCCTTATATCGTTAAACAAGTGTTGGAAAAATGGGCTTATGAGTTAGTAGATTACGATGGTATCCCTTTGAGTGAACCCAGGAATGGGTTGTACTTGAAGAAGTACTATGCATAAAATCATCTGTGCATGAGTACTTGTATTTTTATTATATCATACTTTTTGTGTGTTACCATAGCTTTTATCGTTATCTGGTCTCTTCCCTTATGTGACGTTGTGTTTGATTTCCAGATGTCGGAGTCTTCGCTACCCTATATTGGCTTCGCTGATGGTGCTAGCCATAGTACTCAGAACCTTGCTTCCACTGCATGGGCAATTTACGCCCCTACAAACGAACTTGTCTCCTTACGAGGTGTGTGTATCGGCCGTGCGACCAACAATATTGCAGAGTATAGCGTCATTATCGAATTGTTGATTGATGCTATCTTGCTTGAAATCCGTCATTTGGTTGTGCGACTCGATTCGCAGCTTGTAGTACTACAGTTAAGTAATGTCTATACTATTCGAAGTCCTACTTTGTTACGGGTGTATTTGCGAATTCGCCTCTTAGAACTTTATTTTGATTATATTGAATATCAACATATTCCTAGATGTCTAAATACATTAACTGATGCATTGGCTAACTATGTATTAGACAGACTTTTGGATCATTTATAAATCAATCACATCAATTTTCATAACACAAGATAAACTGGTAGAAGCCGTCTGTATATATAACGATCAAAAGAGTTTTTACAAAAAACGTTATGTCCGAAGGCCAAAATGTCAAAATCTGAAGCTCATAGCTTCTACAAAATGACGTCATGGATGACATTCACAGTAACACACGACTGGCCGAGCAACCCTACGGAGCAGTCGACCAATGGACTCTGACACCCCTACTGTATGACGCTGATAACATCATGGAACCTCTCTAAGAGGCATGTCTGGAATATCTGCTATCAAACCCTCTAGGTTTTGTTCCACTGATTGATAATCCTCGATGTCCCATTCTGGCACTGGCGCCACCTCTCCTCGCCGCTGAATGGGAGAAGTACCAGGAGGTCGGCAAGGTCCCACATCTGTGTCATCAACAACAAATTTTGTATTTAGTCTTTGGACTAACATATAAAAAACATTTGCATATGATAAAATTCACAAAATACATTTAAAAAGAAAAAAATGTGTACTTCTTACCAAGTTCCCCCCACTGAGCACCCTCGGGCAGGACCAATCCAGATCTCCTCGGAAATCCAACCCGGCATACGCATAATCGTCGACCATCAACATCTGTGGTCGCAACCAGTTGAAGAAGGTATCATCATACTTGATAATTGGTCTAGCTACGTGCCGGGCCATGAGCTAACACCATCTCAACATTCTTGGATCTGTTGGGGCCGGTAAATTCCACTCAACCCGCAGCCTCAGTAAAAGAACCCTCTTGAGAAAGAAGGACACTAACAAAGGCCCATACCTGAATTGCTTCAGGTCGCCTCGTTTGCATTTGGTCAACTGCTTTTTCATGCTACGAAGCACAACATCTGCCCAGTTAAAAACCCGAGGCTCAGTACACTCTATGGCATATTGAAAGTAACTTTGGAGCGCCATGTGAGGAGCGGAGCTCCCAACCATCTGAGCAATGGTGAACAAGATAGTACGGAGGGTCAAATCCCGTACTCCCTAAATAGATACTTTCCCTTTCTTCCTCTCTGCCTCTGGAACATAGTGTAAGCGACAGTACTCACTCATGGGCAGCCCACCACCTCTGCTACCAGTCAGGATCACGTGGTACCCACGCTGTGACAGTCCAGTCAAGAAGTAAATGTCCTCAATATACAAGGACAATGTGTGAACCCCTACATGGAATACTTGTTGATCGGGATTCCACATATGCACAAGGTACTCTAATAACTTGATTTGGGCCCTCATGCTCGGGATATGAAAGTACTTCAGAAGACCACAGTTTCTCAAAGTGACAATGGTGGGCGGATGATTTCCGGCAATGGCATTATCTTCTTCGTTCTCCCTTTTGAGCCATTCCAGAACCATTGTGATGGCCAAATACCTGCATAAGAAGCACAAGAAGAAGATTAATAAATCTATTCATAAATTGGTTTTCTTTCATTGAGAAAAACTTAAAATTTTTTTTATGCTTTGCGGTTCTCGCAGGTGGCCTTTAGGCACAGTGCGAGGTTCTCACAGAATACTATGGGCTCACCTGCGAGAATGACCCATTCTCGCAGGTCCCGTGTAGCCCACCTGCGAGAATGGCTGAGTGCCATATTAAACCCCAAAATAAACTCAAAATGATAGTTTTTGCCCATGAAAATGAAAAATTAAACCATGAAAAAGTAGAGGACAAAGTGCCTACCTCACTGCCGCTGACGGTTCGTCGAATGGATGCTCGTAACTCCCGCAATCTGACGTTGAATTTCGAGGGTAAAAGAGGGGTTTTTGGGCTCAAATAGTGGTAAAGTGAAAATGATATGGTAAAATGAGTTTTACTTCTTTATATTTACTTTTACCATGTTATTGAATTTTTCTAATTATTTATTGATCAAAACCTAATCCCTAATGCCCTTTTGAGTGTAACTTTTGCAGGCGTAATGATTTCGATGTTCATCGCATGTTTTGGTTGTTTTTTTATGGTTTTTGTACAAAACCTAGAGCTTGGTTTTTGTCCGTTCTCACGCTTGAAAATACATGAGAACGTGATCGAGCATACTTTTATCACTTTTTCGGGCTCAACAAGGTTATACGAAAAAGGAACCCCTCTGGAGTCCTCTTTAAGCTCTTTTCAGACTCTCTAAACATGAAAAGATAGCCGAGCGACCTTGCTATTTTTACGCTCGATAAAGTATTTGAAGAAAGCGTCTGGTGGGCAATAATTTATCTCTTTTTCGGTCTCATCAGACTATTTTACGAAAAAGGAACTGAGAAAGTTCTCTTTTAAGTGTTTTTCCAAACTCTATAATCATGAAAAACCTTCGAGTTTTCTATTTTTGGACTCGTTAAACAAACATCGACAGACCCATCATGGGACCGAACCACTCCTTCCTAGGGTTCGTTAAAAATACTCTGAAGGACTCATTCGAAGGATGAGATTATATCAACAAGCATATGTTATCCTCCTCAAGCTTGCGTAAAAATAAAGAGGTACTCGCTAGAGATGGTGGGGGAAAATTTGGGAAAGGGATATGTTATCATCTTCATATTGATTGGCAACAAGTGTCGCTCTTGAACATGACATCCCCTATTCATTATTTGAAGCCGGTTTGGGAAATCCATTTGTCTCTCATTCAATTTGCTACAAGGTCATACCCTGTGTCGTCTCTGAGTCAATGCTGCCAAATCATTGGTCATGTCGTTCATATGTTCAAGAGAAGTTCATCTGAAACCCCTATTGAGTCGGCCATCTGTAGTTGTCCATTCTCTCTGTGTCAGCCTTCCTTGTGTCCAGTCCAACTTACATCATACTTTGTTTCACCTTCAAAATCTGTTACTCATTTCATGTCATTGATGGGGGATACATCAAGGCCCTCCTGTGACGAGTTTTGTTCCATCGACTTCAACTCATTATCCAGAAACAAGACTTAGAAATTCTTTGGTACCTTGGAACTTGCATGCCTCAATGGCAGGTTTCCTCGCTTTCGATAGTGGGTTTACATCATTGACCTCTGATCGAAAGATTCCGTCGGATGTTCGACTTCAACTCATTCATTCACATTCGAGGGATTGTACTAGTGTACCTTGGGAGTCATTGACATCAATGGTGATTTCCCTCGCACTTGTTAACGGTTTCATCAATGACCGGTAATCAAGTGGTTTCTACCATGTTCAACTTCAACACATGTAATCACATGGTTAGATTCATACTTTTGGGTGACGAGATTGAAGACCCTGGATATCATCTAGTCTTTGTCCAAGTTCCAATGGAATATGTATAAATTTGCGACACATAGATCCACTTTGTATGACTCGTGGCTATGTCGTCTTAATTTGAATTTTCTCACATAGATCCACAGTGTATTCCTGGTGGCTATGCTATGTTTTGACGGCATGGATCCACGGTGTATGATTGGTGGCCATGACCTATGTCTACAATTTCATCCGTCTATGATCTGAGTATGGGAATTCCTACCTCAGAATTAATATATATGATATTCTGCAGATGCTTGGTTGTTCGCAGGTTTTCGATTAGGTGTGCTCCTGGTTTCTGACACACACATGCAACTTACAAAGTCTTTCGGCTGTCACTGATTCCGGCCTCATACTTTGGGGGGAATTCTGTTACCCATGATTTTGGTCATCATGATGGTGTATTGATGATGGTGTACTCAGGTTCCTCATAAGAACTTTCTCCTGAGAAAAGTGACATTCATCTCCTCCCAAAAAACTTACTTTTGAAGAGAGTTCGCAGGTTGCTAATATCCTAGGGTGCGAGAATGACCCATTCTCGCAGGCTTCCTTAAGCTAGGGTGTGAACTTCTCACACTGTGCTACATAGCTAGGGTACGAACTTGTTCTAAATCTTGGAAAAAGATGAAGTCTTGATGGTTCTAGAAGGGAATCTTCTAGAATAATGGGGTGGCATTCGAATGGTTATCCTTTTACTGGTTTCCCTTATATTGTGGGATCATTCTTATCCAAGTAACCATCTCATTCTCTCCTATATATTGATGGAATTCTCATGGAAAAGGTTAAGCAAGATTCATTGGAGAATTGGTGAAAGAATTGTGTGAAGGACTTATCTTGAACAAGAGCTTGGAGACTCTAACAAGTCTATCAAGAGGGATTTGATCTTCTTCATACAAGGATTGAGCAAGTGTGTGTGTTGGAGCCAAGAGCCATCGAAAGGAAGCTTGCGACATCAAGGCGATCAGGTTGTAATATTCTACTTTCAATTAATATGATACAGTGGCATATCCTTTTCCCATAAAGTCATTCTCACTTTATTGTGTAATTCCTTGATCGTACACATAAGTTGACAGTTGAATATATTTTGCTATCTTCACTTTGGCTAGTTTGTGTTGTCTTGGTCTTGACCTCACGAGAGAACCGGAGCGAAGCAGGAGCAACATAGACCCTAGAAAGTGATACAAAGGTATGTTACTTGTTCCTCCCTACTAGCTAATTCAATGGTCAAAACTTAGGGAAAGAGTCATGTCCTGTCCTATTTTGTTCTAGATCCAGGTGGATCTAGGGAGATCTGTTAGTGTCCGCACCTACCGATTAGTCCGATAACACCAAGGCAAGGGAGGTTTAGCAACTGAAGGACTGTTTGGGTGACAATGAAGATGTATACTCCTGGAGTGGTACAGGCATGTGGGGAATGAGGGTCTGTGAGCAGTGGGCATAAGTGACTCCTGGGAGAGAATCCTTCCTCTATAACTGTGTGTCTTCCTGTTGAACTTTCCTAGCCTACGATTCCTTACCCGATGGAGCTTAGTCCCAGCTTGAGGGTGACCTACTGTGGAGAGTGATGAGCAGCACGATCTAAGGCTGGGAGGTTCGTGGAGGGTCTTCATGTAGTTGGTGGAATTACCATAGTTTCAAAGATAAGTATCAATTTGTGCTTAATATTACGTTTTTCATGCCTGTGATGCTCATATGTTATCATGTATTCTGTTGTGCATATGAGCTATTGTTAATGTCCTCGATGATGTATATTAGCGGTAATCATGTGCTTGCTTTGTATTGTTTGATTAAATATATTAATTAGATTTAATATGCATGTTATATATATAAGCATGAGAATGTTCCGCGTAGTAGCATTGTCGACCTATTGGTGGTCGGGGATGTTACAATATGGTATCAGAGCCCATGGTTTCAACGCTGAGCCTGGATGGGCTGGATAAGTGGTCATTAAACCCGAGGTTTTAGGTGGAAATTGTGTGAGGGAGAACCAATTTTTGGACCTTAGAATGTTCTTGAGTGCCAAGGAGTTACTTGGCTGTGTTACGAAGCTTAGGAGAAGTAGCGATATAGTAAAAACTACGACATAAGGGGTAGGGGGCCGCAGAGTAATGTGGTCTGTAGGATCTGTTTGGAAGCAAAGGAAAACCTTACGACCATCAGATCTGAAGAAATGCAAGAGAGTTATCTTGGAATCTTTCAGAATTTCAACAATCGGGAGAAACGAGGTGTGCTGATGCACGAACTCCCGATACTCAAAACTCTGAAATCTCGAGAAAGATCTACACCGTATATCAGAGGATGAAAACTTTACCATTGGATCAAGCAGAAGGTAGATCGTAATTTTGGAATTTCGACAATCGGGAGAAACGAGATTTGCGGATGCACGAACTCCTGATGCCCGAAACTACGAAATGAAAAGCGAGTAGGGTGGAACCCAATGACATTGTCGAAGGTGACGTGGACCTTCCTAGATCTGCCACGTGCCACCACCTTAGTTGGTGAAAGTTGTACTACGTGGGCCCGAAGGGTAAAGTAGATCGAAATTTCAGATGTCGAAATATTGGGAAGAAACAAGTGTGGGAAGTCCCGAAGCCCCGAAAAATTCGAAGACGGAAAGAAACAATGGATTTTAGCTGTGGGATGATGGGTAAATGTGGACCGTTGGTCCACCCGGCTTCGCGAGTTAGATAATCGGAACTATGAGAGATAACTGTGTGTGCTTTGAAATCTCTGAAGGCAGAAAGCCCGAGTATCACCTAGTAGTTTAGCGTTTGGTCCTAGACCATGATCGCATGAGTTGGGGACTAAGAAAAAGGGGGATATCACCCGAAATTTACAGAGCTAAGCAGAGCTCAGAAGATTCGTGAAATTGAAACGTTTTCTTAAATCGGATTGGTTTTGAATGTGTGGAATTTGTTAAGGAGAGATGGCCTGACAAATTCAGGTTGTCTGCACGTTGTGATTGCAGAAGTTTGACGAGTGCCAGAACCGATTAGAATTTCCATGGAGGGAAAAGAAATGGAAGAGACACATAATGATTCCAATTCAGAAAATGAAAGAGAAGGAATGGATGTCCACTTGGGAGTTGAAGGATCGAACTCCAATGGGCATGAAAAGAGATAGATAAGAAATGAAATCTGAGGAACATCATTGAAAATTTGCAGAAAGATGCCCAAACTCGCCGAGCAGATAGCAAAAAGCTCAGGATAACTCAGGAAAAACAAGGAGAATTCAACGTAAAGTTGTTAAAGAGTTTGGAGAGAATAGAAAAGAAGTTGGATAAGGAGAGTGACTCGAGCAGAATAGGGAGTCACTGAATTTTTGAGGGGAGAAGATCAAGGAGTGCTGGTAGACACCATCATCACTCCCAAAGTCGCTCCAAGAGAAGGGCACATAGTAGTTCAAGCCCATCCCCTACTAGAAAGAACATGAGATTTGGAGTGGATTAACTGAAGGGTGAAATGAATAAGATTAAGCCTCCTACATTTGATGGAGAACATAAGAAGGAGGAAGATGCCGAAACATGGTTGCTTGGCATGAGGAAATATTTCCAACTGCAGAATTATTCCTCTCGTGCAGAAGGAAGAATTGAAATGTATCAACTAAAGGGAAAGGCATCCATGTGGTGGGATCATCTTGTGCAGGTGCAACACATTAGAGAGAAAGATATCACTTGGAAAGAATTCAAGAGGTATTTCGAGAAGAAGTATTTGACTAAGAGATATTATGATAGAAAAATGAAAGAGTTCTTTGAACTCAAGCTAGGAAACATGACCATTGATGAGTATGAATGAAGGTTTCTGGAATTGCTGAAGTAGGTTCCGTTCATCAAGGATGAGACTGTGAAGATTCAGAGATATCTAAGTGGATTTCCACCTTGTATTGGTGACAAGATTCAGTATGATGACCCAAAAACTATGGAAGAAATGATAAGGAGGGTGAAATGTTTATATGAACAACAAAAAGAAAAGCCTACCTTCCAGAAGGCTTGGGAAGACAAGAAGAAGTTCAAGAAAGAGCAGAGGCAGAAGGGAACTAAGTCATCCTTTTTCAGAAACATTCCTTAGGGACAACCATCTTTTAGAGAACCCAGAAAGGTTGAAATGGGTGGACAAATTCCAAGACAGACACCTATGGAGTGTTGGGGTTGTAAAGAAAACCATAGGTACAGAGATTGCCCCCACATAAATGACAAAGTGAGAGCTTTCCACAATGTTTAGCAAGTTGAAACAGTGGAGGTCATGGGTAATAGAATGCTAAGGATCTATGCAGCCCTAGACAACAAGCAAGATGAATTTCAGTCGCACATGATTGAAGTGGAAGGTACGATTAACAACCGACCATTTACTATTTTAATTGATTCAAGGGATAGACATAGTTATATAGATCCTAGAGTGGTGGAAAATTTTCATTTATCAAGAAGAAAACATGAAAAATCTTGGTTAGTGCAGCTGGCTATAGGAACCAAGAGGAAAGTCATTGAGTTGGTTAAGTCCTGTCCTGTGGACATGAATGGATTGAGCACGAAGGCTGAATTGAACATTCTGCCTTTAGGATCTTATGGATGTTTAATTGGGATGGACTGGTTGTACCAACACCATGCCATCCTGGACTATCATAACAAGGCATTCACTTGCCTAGATGAGGAAGAGAATCGGAAAACAGTCCAAGGAATTCCCAGAGCTGTTGCTATCAGAGAAATCTCAGCAATGCAACTGAAGAAGTGCTACAGAAAAGGCTGTCAATTATTTGCAGCCCATGTGGAGGAAACACCTAAGGATAAGGTGTCAGGTGTTGGATATCATGCGATACTAAAGGAGTTTGAAGATGTATTTCAGGAGGTACTAGGATTACCTCCGAAAAGAGATATTGACTTCTTGGTAAACTTGATGCCTGGAGCATCTCTAGTATCGAAAAATCCTTACAGAATGAGTACGCCAGAGCTGAAAGAACTACAATTGTAGCTTGAGGAGCTTCTGAAGAAGGGGTACATACGCCCAAGCGTGTCACCTTGGGGTGCCTCAGTTCTGTTTGTGAAGAAGAAGTACAGAACGCTAATATTGTGTATCGATTTCAGACAATTGAACAAGGCAACGATAAAGAACAAGTATCATTTGTCGAGGATTGATGACCTATTCGATCAGTTGAAGGATGTGAATATATTTTCAAAGATAGACCTCAGGATGGGATATCACCAGGTAAGGATAAAGGATGAAGACATCAACAAGACTACCTTTAGAACATGGTATGGTCATTACGATTTCACAGTGGTGTTGTTTGGGCTGTCAAACACACCTGTTGTTTTTATGTGCTTGATGAATGGTGTGGTCAGGGACTATCTAGACAAGTTCATCATAGTATTCCTGGATGACATTCTGGTGTATTCCAAGTCAAAGAAAGAACATGAAAAACATCTTAGGAGGGTGTTGCAGGTGCTAAGAGAGCACCAACTGTATGCCAAGTTGAGCAAGTGCTCGTTTTATTAGGAGCAGATCCATTACTTGGGGCATATTATTTCAAAGGATGGGATAGATGTAGATCCTGAGAATATTGAGGAATATTGAGGCCATCGAGGAATGGTCAACACCAAAGAATGTGACAAAAGTTAGATCCTTTATGGGTCTAGTTGGTTATTATAGAAGGTTTATCGCAGGGTTCTTGAGGATAGATCACCCTATCACTTCCTTGCAAAGGAAGGAGAAAAATTTTTAGTGGACGGATGATTGTGAGAAAAGCTTTCAGCAATTGAAGAAACTGTTAACAAGTGCTCCAATCTTGAGGATTGCAGATCCAAATGAAGATTTCATGGTGTGCACAGATGCATGCAAAGAAGGATTGGGAGGAGTCCTCAGTCAAAATGGATTTGTAATATGTTATGAATCCAGAAAGTTGAAAGAACACGAAAGGAACTATGCAACTTGTGATCTGGAGTTGGGGGCCATAGCACACACTCTAAAGAAATGGAGGCATTACCTCATGGGAAGAAGTTTTGAACTGAGAACATACCATAATGGTCTGAAGTATTTGTTCAATCAACCAACCTTGAATGCTAGGCAGAGTAGGTGGTTGGAGTTTCTTTGTGAGTACGATTTTGATATCAAGCATATCAAAGGGAAGGAGAATAAAGTGGCTAATGCACTCAATAGGAGAGTGCATGAATTACATGCTACAACCATTAGCATGTACTGAACTGACATTAAAATTAGAGTTTTGGAGGCTTCAAATACAAACTTGCAGTACAGAGATTTGGTAGCAAAGATATAGCAAGGTAAGATGCCACATAAAGTGAAGATTTATAAATTGGAAACTGATGGAATACTTATGTACAAGAACAAAATTTATGCACCAAATGTCCAGGATTTGAAACTTGCGATTTTGCATGAGATGCATAATGTGCCTTATGCGGGGCACCTTGGATATTAGAAAACTGTGGCAACAGTCAAGAGCCATTAGTTTTGGCCAGGTATGAAGAAATAGATTGCAGAACACATCGCTAGATGTATAGAGTTCCAGAAGGTTAAAGCTGAGCACAGACACCCAGCAGGGTTGTTGCAACCCTTACCCATTCCTGAGTGGAAGTGGGAAGTGGTGACAATGGATTTCATCACGGGGTTGCCCAAAACCGACAAACAACATGATTCAATCATGGTGGTAGTGGAAAAGCTTACTAAAGCTGCCCATTTCATTTTGTTAAAGAGTACTCACAAGGCAACGGATGTTGTTGATATTTTTATGAAGGAAGTGGCACGATTGCACAAAATTCCCAAGACAATTGTGTCTGACAGAGACCCGAAATTTACCTCAAATTTCTGGAAAGGGTTATTCAAGGGGTTCAAAATGAATCTGAACTTTAGCACAACTTATCATCCCGAGTCTAATGGACAGACAAAGAGAGTAAACAGAGTAATAGAAGACATACTAAGGATGTATGTGATGGACAAACCATCGAAATGGGAGGACTACCTACATTTGGTAGAATTCGCCCACAACAATAGGTATCAAGCATCGTTGAAGATGATCCCATTTGAAGCACTTTATGGCAGCAAGTGCAATACTCCAATAAGCTAGGATAATCCAACTGACAGAGCAATAGTTGGGCCAAAGTTGCTCAAGGAAATGGAAGAACAGATGCTAAAAATTAAGCAGAATTTGAAAGCTGCCCAAGACAGGTAGAAAAGTTATGCTGATAAAAACAGAACCCACAGAGAGTTTAAAGTGGGAGATCTTGTTTTTCTTAAAGTGAAAGCCAATAGAAGTTCCCTAAAGCTGGGAAACTACGCCAAGTTGGCAACCATATTTTGTGGGCCATTTGAAATCCTAGGGAGGAATTGCCCAGTTTCATATATGCTTGCATTACCTGCATCCATGACTGTACATAATGTGTTTCATGTTTCATTACTTAATAAATATATACCTAATCCTAATCATGTGATTGACTGGAGTGTGATCCAGGTGGAACAAGAAGGTGTCCTGCAAGTGCATCCTGTGCGCATATTGGACCAGAAAAGAAAATAGCTCTGGAATCGAGCCATAGGGATTGTAAAGGTCTAGTGGACCTGGTACGGTCTCGAGGATGCGACATGGGAGCATGAAGATGCTATGCAGGCAGAATACCCACATCTTTTTGAAGATTTTGGAAATCTTTCCAATGCTGTGTGAAAGTTGCACTAAGGACAGTAAAAAAATAAGGGGAGGGGATTGTGATACCCCAAGGACATGCCCCAATTGCATTGTGAATTGTAATTATGTTTTATAGGCTCATGAGCCAATTTTATATAAGCTGGTGGGATTATGTGTTTATTAGGCCAGAGAGCCTAAATGTTGAAGGCCAAGAGCCTAATTTCTGTACATGTAATGATGCACATTATTAAATGAAAACATCTATGCGTGTGGAACGACCATGATGAATGAGTGACGGGGGACTAAGCTTCCAAAAAGTCTGGGTAAGGGAGAGGTGGGGCTGAAATGTTGGAAGAGGGGCTAAGCTTGAGGGCTTAAGTCCTGGATAATAATTTATTTTATTCCAAAGTGGTGTGGAAGGTATGTTTTTTTATCCTGAGTCTTGGGAGGGGCAACGCATGCAAATCCAACGTATTCAAAAAGGGAATGCATGCAGCTCCAGGAAGACAAGTGTTGACCTGTGTGCATGTGGTTAAAATCTAAAGCGTCAGCTGATTTTGGGGTTCCTCCTCCATTTTTTCGTCGGTTCTCTGAAACCGTGAATCCCGTTTGACCTCTGCATGCATACCCTCATGCAGCTTTGAGAACAGAGGCTTGTGTGGTTTTCTTGAGGAGTCGATACACCCTCTATTAGAACCGTCAAGTCTGTGTTCGACCTCTGCATGGATTGCTTTTCATGCATCCCCGAAACCAGAGCCGTGAGTCTGTCCCATATTGTTGTTTGGGAAAACCGAATATCCCATAATTATTGAGCCTTGTTATGTTGTAGCATTTGTTTGTCACCATTTTTGGGAAGCCCGTGTCTGTGCTTCCTATGGACTGTTGTGGCCACGTAGTGCTTGACTGCATGTGGCTTGCTGGTCAGTGTATGTTCATGTTAAGCCTCGTGGTTTCTTGACTACGTTGGAAACCGATTTGAAGGAAGCAGGTTTCCAAGCCTGAACACTCTCTCCAGGTGAGAGAGTGCGCGGAGGAAGTGAGAACTCCTAGAAGGGGTCCTGTAGCTACCATAGAGATCGGAGACTTTCGATATGGTATGTTGCTAAAGCCCAAGGCAAGGGAGGTTTAGTAGCCAAAGGAATTTCTAGGTGACAGTGAAGGTGTATACTCCTGGGGTGGGACAGACATATGGAGAATGAGGGTTTGTGAGTAGTGGGTGTAAGTGACTCTTGGGAGAGAATCCTTCCTCTATAACTATGTGTCTTCTTGTTGACCTTTCCTAGCCTAGGATTCCATGCCCGGTGGAGCTTAGTCCTAGCTTAGGGGTGACCTACTGCAGAGAGTGATGAGCAGTGCACTCTAAGGCTAAGAGGTTCATGGAGGGTCTGCACGCAATTGGTGGAATTACCACAGTTTCAAAGATAAGTATCAATTTGTGCTTAATATTATGTTTTGCATGCCTATGATGCTCATATGTTATCATGTATTATGTTGCACATATGAGCTATTGTTAATGTCCTTGACGATGTATATTAGTGATAATCATGTGCTTACTCTATATTGTTTGATTAAATCTGTTAATTAGATTTAATATGAATGTTATATATATAAGTATGAGAATGTTCCGCATAGTAGCATTACCGGCCTGTTGGTGGCCGGGAATGTTACATGTCTTCTCTATAACAACAATTTTTTGCAACACCCTGGTAATTTCAGAATGCATTGGTTAGGGCCAAATGGAGGATATGTGCAGCTAAAAGACTTGGGAGGAACATAACTGAAAGGAATGGTGAATGGTAGTCGACTGAAACTATACAGGGACAATCAACCTACTAACTCTTAGTAATTACAACGCAATAAGAAAGTCATGTATATAGTGTACTATAGTAGAAATTAGGAAAGAAAATTGATAAAAAGAAATAAAAAGTAGAAAAAGAAGAAAAAGGGA
>ML824009.1:48263-64135 GCA_009831015.1 Picea engelmannii
ATCAACATTGTGCACTCCCAGGTTATTATCGTACACTTACCCAAGTGCGTGAAATGTGCGCACTTACCCAGGTGTGTGCAACACTATGACATGTGCGGCCCCTATCTTGATAACAACTCTTCACGCACTTACCTAGGTGCACGCAAACACCAAAACCAGGTGTCAACATCTCACCAGCCTATATATACATTGCATTAACTATTAATACCAATGGCTCACCAACCTATATGTACAATTACAAAGGGTCCGGATTAGGGACATTACATTCCCCTCCCCCTTATTTATGCATTGTCCTCAGTGCATCATATACACATGTACATACAAAATTTCAAAAAATTTCAAATAGATGAAGATACTCTACTCGCATATCATCCTCACGCTCCCAAGTTGCATCCTCAAGACCGTACTAGGTCCATTGAACCTTTACTAGCTCTGATCCAATATGAAAACCGGTCGCACTTGAAATCCGCCTTCTGGCTCCACCTGAATCACATATGATTAGCATCANCATATCATCCTCACGCTCCCAAGTTGCATCCTCAAGACCGTACTAGGTCCATTGAACCTTTACTAGCTCTGATCCAATATGAAAACCGGTCGCACTTGAAATCCGCCTTCTGGCTCCACCTGAATCACATATGATTAGCATCAGGTACATAATTCTTAAGCAATGACACATGCAAAACATTATGAATACACAAGGATGCAGGCAATGCAAGCATATCTATGACAGGACCAATCCTCTCTAGGATTTCAAATGGCCCACAATAACGCGTTGCTAACTTAGAACACTTTCCCAACTTTAGGGAGCTATGTCTGGCTTTCACTTTCAAAAACACATGATCACCCACTTTAAACTCTCTATGGGTTATGCCTTTATATGTGCAAATTTTTTCCCTGTCTTAGGCAGCTTTTAAATTTTACCTTATCTTTTCCATCTGCTCCTCCATTTCTTGGAGCAAATATGGCCTAACTATTGCGCGGTTTGTTGAGTTGTCCTAACTCAATGGCATGTTTCACTTTCTACCATAAAGTTATTCAAATGGGATCATATTCAAATATGCTTGATACCCATTCTTGTAATCAAACTCTACCAAGTGTAGGTGGTCTTCCCACTTTGATGGCTTATCTATCACATACATCTTGAGCATATCTTCAATCACCCTATTTACCCTCTTTGTCTGTCCATCTAACTCGGGGTGATATGTTGTGCTAAAGTTCATATTTGTTCTCAATCCTTTGAATATCCCTTTCCAAAAGTTCAAGGTGAACTTACAATCTCTGTCAGACAAAATTGTCTTAGGAACACCATGCAACCGAGCAAATTCGCGCATGTATATCCCAACAATGTCGGTTGCCTTGTAAGTCAACTTCACTAGAACAAAATGTATAGCTTTAGTAAGCTTGTCTGCCACCACCATAATAGAATCATGTTGCTTAGCAGTCCTAGGCAACTTAGTTATAAAATCCATCATTATAACTTCCCACTTCCACTATGGTATGGGAAAAGGTTGTAGAAAACCAGTTGGATGTTTGTGCTAAACCTTGACCTTATGGCATTCGAGACATCGAGCTATAAAATCAACAACTTCCTTTTTCATACCTAGCCAAAAGTATTGCTTTTTGACTGCGACAATTTTCTTTTGCTAACCTGGATGTCCAACATAAGAAACCTTATGCATCTTTGGCAATATCATGATTTTCAACTCCCGATCATTCGACACATAGACCATGCATCTATACATGAGGTCCCATCCTCTCTTCACTCATAACCTTCAAATTTATATTGCGATATACTTTGTTGTAAGTTCACCTTTATGTCCACATAACACAAATCTGATTTGGAAACTTCCAAAATTATGTCACACAAATCTGTTTGGTACATGCTAATGGTTGTATCATGCATCTCATGCATCCTCCTGTTGAGTGTGTCAGCCACCTTGTTTTCTTTTCCTTTGATATGCTTTATGTTGAAGTCAAACTCACTAAGGAACTCTAACCACCTTCTTTTTCTGGAATTTAAACTTGGTTTTCCAAGCAAATACTTCATACCGCAATGGTCTATTCTCAACTCAAATCTTTTACCCATGAGATAATGTTGCCGCATCTTTAATGCATGCACTATGGCTGCCAATTCTAAATCATGAGTAACATAGAGCCTTTCATTCTCTTTCAACTTTATTGACTCGTAGCATACCACATTTCCATTTTGACTTAGGACTCCATCGACTCCTTCCTCGCATGCATCTGTGCACACAATGAAGTTTGCATCTGGATCAACGATTCTCAAAATTTGCGCACTTTTCAACAAATTCTTCAAGTGCTAAAAACTCCTTGCACAATCTAGAGTCTACTCAAATCATACACCTTTCTTTTGCAGGGATGTAATTGGATGTGCAATCTTTGAGAATCCTTCAATAAACACTTTGTAGTACCCTGTTATTCCCATAAAGGACCTTACGTCTACAACATTTTTTGGTTTTGGCCATTCCTCGATGGATTTTATCTTCGTAGTGTCGACAACTATTCCTTCTTATGAAATGATATGACCCAAGCTGATAAAATGAACACTTTCTCAACTTTTCATAAAGTTGATACTCCCTCAATACCTGCAACACCATCCTCAAGTGTTGATTGTGCTCTTCCTCAGACCTTGAGTAAACAAGAATGTCATCCAAAAATATGACAATGAACTTATCCAAATAATCTCTGAAAACTCCATTCAACAAACACATGAAGACATTCGGTGCATTCGACAACCCAAATGGCACCACTGTAAACCGGTAATGACCATCCTTGGTTCTAAAAGAAGTCTTGTGGATGTCTTCCTCTTTTATTCTCACTTGGTGATATCCAGATCTGAGATCAATATTGGAAAATATCCATGTGCCTCTTAGCTGATCAAATAGGTCATCTATCCTTGGCAAAGGATACTCTTTATTCACTATTACCTTGTTCAATTGCCTGAAGTCGATACAAACTCTCAGCGTACCATCCTTCTTCTTCACACAAAAAAACTGGCACACCCCAAGGTGCCACACTTGAGCGTTTATACCCCTTCTCCAGAAGCTCTTCAAGTTGCATCTGCAACTCCTTCAGTTCTAGCATACTCATCCTATAAGGAGTCTTGGATACAAGTGTTGCTCCTGACATCATATTTATAGATAAGTCGGTATGTCTTTTCGGTGGCAATCCTGGTATCTCTTTAAATACATCCTCAAATTCCTTTAGTACTATGTAGTCTTCTACACTTGACACTTTATCCTTAGGTGCCTCTTCCATGTGCATTGTGAATACTTGACATCCTTTCCCGTAACTTTTCTTCAATTGCAAGGTTGAAATCTCTCTCATCATCACATCTCTTGGAATTCCTTGAACTGATTTCCAATTCCCTTCCTCATCCAAACAAGTGAATGCCTTATTGTAATAATCCAGGACAACATGGTGCTCCACCAACAAATCCATACCAATGAGGAAATTGTATGAGCCCAAAGGTATAATATTCAAATCATCCTTTGTACGCAGTCCATTCATCTCTATTTGACATGCCTTAACCATCTCATTAATTTTCCTTTTTGATCCTGTAGCTAACTGCACCAACCATGGTTTTCCAAGGTTTCTTGTTGGGAAATGGAATCTTTCCACCATATTAGGATCTAGATAAATATGACTAGCTCCTGAGTCAATCAAAATAGCAATGGGTTGGTCATTAATCTTACCTTCAACTTCGATCATGTGTGACTGAAACTTAGTTTTCTTGTTATCCATTGCAACGAAAATACTTGGTACATCTCTACCCATGTATTCCATTGTCGCATGTTGTTGTACACTATGTGTGGTCCTTGCTTTATCACCTCTTTGAGGGAAATCTTTGCGCATATGGTTTTTGCCACAACCCAAACAATGCATAGGTTGTTTCCATGACTTTTGCCCCACTTTTTTTGACATTCTGGGCTTCAGGAGAGTTGTCTGTCCTTGCGTAGTATTTCTAAAAAATGGTAGCTTAGCTCCCTTCTTCCTTTGTTCCACCTTACTTTTCATATTGTCTTCCCAAGCCTTATGGAAAGTTGGTCTTCCCCTTTGTTGTTCATAAAGACACTTAGCGTGCCTTATGGTTTCATCCAACATCTTAGGGTCATCATACTGTATTTTTTCACTGATAAATGAGAGAAACCCACTCAAGTACCTCTAAATTTTCACGTGTTCATTCTTGATGAATGTAACATACTTAAGAAGCTCTAATAATTTTATTTCATACTAATTTATCGTCATACTCTCAAGCTTGAGTTTGAAGAACTACTTCATTTTCTTGTCATAGTACCGCTTAGTGAAGTGTTTCTTTTGGAAATACCACTTGAAGTCCCTCCAAGTCACTTTCTTCTGATCAATGTGTTGCACTTGTACACACTGATCCCACCGCATTGATGCTTTTCCATTGAGCTGATAAATAGTAATTCTCCCTTCAACCTGCGTATAATAATTATGCAATTGAAAGTACTTCCTCATACCTAGCAACCAAGTCTCCACATCTTCATCCTTCTTGTGCTCATCGTCAAAGGTAGGAGGCTTGATCTTATTCATTTATCCTTATAGCTCATCCACCCCAGTCCTTCTCTTATGCTTTTTTATAGGAAATGCAATCAAGCTATTGCATGCTTTCCTAAAAGAATGCTTCGGTGAGTGAGGTCGATGTTTATCAACACTTCTTGCTTCTCTTATTTTATCATCATGAGACCTGTGACTTTTTGGCCTATTTGTCTTTGTCTCCTTATCCATTTTCTTTTCTATTTTGTTCAAGCTTTTCATCAATTTGACATTGAAGTCATCTTGTTGATCCTTGGCTCTCATAACTCTTTCATTATCACCTTTATAGATTTGGATTTATTTTTATAGTCCTTTTATGGTTTGTTGGTTACTTGGGATGACCCGGGTTCTAATCTCAAATAGGTTTCCAACAAAACCCTCAAAACTATCGGCCCTCCTCATAAACTACAAGGCAATGCTGCACACAGAGTGCATAACGTAGTCTCACCTGAGATAGCTCTATGGGGGGATACAATACTCAGGTGTTTGTAGTCTAGGAATGAGTGGGAATTGTGTTTAGATTCTTTTCCTCATACATCATCATCATTTATCATTCATCTACTTCTATGATTCATTCATATTTAAACCTATGCATGCATGTTGTTATAACTAGTTTTAACCATTAATTTTTGATATGATGATTAACAGAATAGTAAAAGCATTCATTAGCAATCACATAGAACACAATAGTTTACTGTGGTTCACCCCCTCCTAGGGCTACGTCCACAAAGATCTAGCTTCTCTACTCTTTTATTTATTATGTTGCAAAATATGCACTATGCACATTACCCTATGGGAGGTTGACTAGATCAAACAAGGCTCCTCATCCCATGACCTAACCCTCAAGAACTATTTTATTCCATTCTACCACCATCACCATAAAAAAACTCACTATAATCAATCATTTTTTAACCACCAACCCTTACCTGGACCTCCTCGATATTTTTTTATACTACCCTACTAGCTTATAGTTGTTACAATATTTGTCAAAAACCCTGACCCTAACATGGTTAGGCCTGTTTGCATGTGTGCCACATTGTTTTTCCTCATACATGTTGTTTTTCTGCCTCCTAAGGCATGCACTCCAAAAATAGACTTTTTCTTCAAAATTAGGTATGCGCCCAAAATAGATCCTTCTTCCCAAGATAGGCATGTGCCAATAGACCCCCAACACTGACATGTGTCTCATCCCTAGCCACTCAGGTGGTGCAGTTTCACTGTACAACCTTGTCCAAACTATGGAACTTGTCTGCTAGTTCCTTCCCTTTTTCTTTCACCTGCGCAGCTTTATCTGTTAGTGCCTCGATTATCTGTGTTGTTATCTGTTCTTGTAGAAATGCTACACTCTCTGAATGTGCATGCACCATCCTTGTCTTCTCTTTCTCTAGATTCGCAATTATATATGTTGCTTGTTCCTGGAGTGGATCCAACTAAGCCTTTCTTGCCTGCTTATTGATCTGCGCAGTCTTTAACTCTGTTTGCAGGGTCTGCATCTCCTATGTGCCCTTCAAGAATTCGGTAATTCTCATGGTTTTCTTTCGTTGCTTTAATTCTTGCATGGAAGCACTAAGTTTCTCCTCTTGTTGGTACTGTTGGACCTTTTCATCTTCTTCCAAAGTGGTCCAAATTTACGCAGTTATGTTAAACAGTTATGCGACTTCCTTGACTTCCCTGGCCATTTCATCTATCTGAAATGTCGTTTGTTGTTATCTTTGCTCTAGGACCTTAGGTGGAGTCGTAGAAATTAGTTTTTCTTTCAACTCCTCTATCTCCTACTTATACCCCTCAATTTTCTGCACAATGATATTTATCTTTTCATCTACGCTCCTATCTAGTGCTTGCACACGATCTGGAATGCGGTTGTATACCATTGTTAGCCCCTTCTTTAGATTTTCAGCGAGTTCTTTTTCCTCCTCCTTCTTTGAGGTCAATTGGTCACAAGAGATCTGTAACATCTCTATGACTCCCCTACAAACCTCCAAGTTGGTGGCATCCGCGTGAGATCTGGATTGTACTTTCTACATTATACTAGCCTGGAGTTTGTATAGTTATTTTGTGGGTATCTACGCTACGACTACCTCAAAGTGGTTAATGTTCCCCATGGGTTTTTGTGTGGTCTCTTTATCAATTCTGACCATCTGTTGTGTGACAGTGAATGTATCCCTGCCCTGCACTACTATATGAACTGTATCATCTCTCTCTTTTTGTGTAGGGGGTCACACTATCTTTTTAGGTTGTTGCATTGTGGCCTGCGATACTGTATGAATTTGTAACTGTTGTAGAATTTCATGGAATTATATGAGTTTGGCCATGATCTCTTCTCTATGTGCTTCTACAATGCATATCACATATTCCCCCTATCCTGGACCTCGTCCGCCACGAACTCAACATCATCCTATGTCAATGTGATGATTGGGCCCTCCTTGTTGTACATATTTTTGCGCGTCTCTTCCACCTGCGTTGTCGTCCTTTTTTTCTATGAGGGTTGTGCCCCACTCAACATCACCTCTTCCCCCTCCTCGCTAGCTTGAGATGTATCTCCCTTCTTGGCACCCTTCTGAATGTGTGCCATGGGCATCGTTGTTATCCTCCTTGGCCTCTTTGCCATTGTGTTGCTTCTAGACGCCTGAGTGCACGTCGCAGCCTTCCTAGTGTTAGCAGTTGGGATATTTGTCTTTTTTGAAGGACCTACTTCAGATTTCTCCGTAGTTTTGGCTGATTTCATTGTTGTTGACCTTGTTATTGGTTTTTCTACTATCATCTTCCACTTCACAGGCCAGTTTTTTATTATCCAATCAATTTGTTCCCTTGTGACGCATTATTGCATCTCCAACCATTCCTTCTTTGGATCTCTTATGTCCTGGATCCACATATGGTTCCTAGATGCCTTAAACCTGGCTATCCCTTCCGATTCTTGGACCAATTCCACAGGAATGCACCACACATTGGATGTGTGTTGTTGTATCTCTTCCAATAACATAGCGAACACTGTCCTATTTTCCTGTTGATTTTTGGTGTCCTTGGCCTACTGGAGGGATTCATACCTGACTGCGTAGCACTTCCCACTTCTATCCACAAAAACAAACAATTTTGGCTCCTGCCATCCTACCAAATCTATGAGGATAATTAACCAAGAATAATGGAACTTGGTTCCATTATCCTACGCATATCTGTAATCGATCAAGAATTGGTTCAGGAGGTAAGGCACCCAACTGAACATTACCCCCTTCACTCATTGCATGGCAACTGCGATGACTCCTGTTGGAGCCTCTTATTTTTTGCACTTCCTCAACAGCTTGTAACCCATGTTCTTTTTGGTGAACCTTTTCATGTCATTGTTGATACCTCTAAGCACAATACCCCTATTCCCTCTGCTAGTACCAAATTATGCCTTGACTAGCTCGACGATCTCCTTCTTGCACGCTTTGTTGTCCAAGTATTTCTATGGTTGTGCGCCTACTGTGGGTAATCCCGTTATTTTGGTGATCAACGCCACATCGAGTTGTGCTGGCCTATCCATCCAAAGAATGTTGCCATGTACTCGAGATATCAATTGTTTGATGCAAAGCCCAACATTTTTACCGTGCCTGAAGTGTGGTATGTCGAGAAGGTTCATGATTTTGGAGTTGTAGAGCCCTATTATCCACTACGCGGGCTCCATGATTGGTTTTCCTAGGGTTCCAATTTCATCTATGTTCGCCAAGCAGGCTTCCTCCGTCAAGTCTAGGAATTTTGTTACGTCGCACACATCGTGGTCCGACTACCTTAGTTTAGGCACTTTCCCGAGTATGTCCTCCACAGTCACCACTACGTCTGGGAGGTAGGGAAGTGTAATTTATGTGGCATCCTACACCTTTATTTTCTTCTCGACGTCGGATGGGGTTGCCTTCGTTGTTTCTCTATCATATTATTCCCCCTCGGATTCTGGCTGGTTGGTGATGTCCTTAACCAACACCTCCTCTTCGTCGTAACCCTGTTGTTAACCCTTCATTTCGTCGAGTTTAGCCGGTGTTTCAGGATTAGGGTTTGTAATAAATTTCGAGTCCCGAAGCTTTGTCCTACTTCCCCTTGTATCATTGTCGACATTTCCTCCTCGACCCTTGTCGGGCTGAGTGACTCTATCTATGAAGTCATAACATCTTTGAGCTCAACGACGTTCTCGAGCTCCATCATACATTCCTTCTTCCTTTGGCCCTATCGAGTAACCCGTATGTACTGCCCTGGAGCACCAAACTTCGGTGGTGTCATGTTGTATGTGATTTGAAGACTTTCTCTTTTCTTTGCACAATTACACCTAGGGCACACACTTCTATCTCTCTCCATGCTAAAAAATCACTAAGTGTCAAGCTAACACGTGCTTTCCACACTTTATAGACCCTGTCATCCATGTTTTTCACTTTTTTTGTGCATTTTCACCGAGTTGAACTTTTCCTATGTGTTGTCTTTCTATGTTATCTCATTAATCATTGCGCACGACTTTTTCCACTTTCTTACTATTCAACCAACTTTTGCCTCTTTTTTTTGTTTTTTTTTTGTATCCCTTTTTCTTCTTTTTCTACTTTTTATTTCTTTTTATCAATTTTCTTTCCTAATTTCTACTATAGTACACTATATACATGACTTTCTTATTGCGTTGTAATTACTAAGAGTTAGTAGGTTGATTGTCCCTGTATAGTTTCANTCCCTTTTTCTTCTTTTTCTACTTTTTATTTCTTTTTATCAATTTTCTTTCCTAATTTCTACTATAGTACACTATATACATGACTTTCTTATTGCGTTGTAATTACTAAGAGTTAGTAGGTTGATTGTCCCTGTATAGTTTCATTCAACTACCATTCACCATTCCTTTCAGTTATGTTCCTCCCAAGTCTTTTAGCTGCACATATCCTCCATTTGTCCCTAACCAATTCATTCTGAAATTACTAGGGTGTTGCAAAAAATTGTTGTTATAGAGAAGACATGTAACATTCTCGGCCACCAACAGGACGGTAATGCTACTACGCAGAACATTCTCATACTTATATATATAACATTCATATTAAATCTAATTAACAGATTTAATCAAACAATATAGAGTAAGCACATGATTATCACTAATATACATCGTCAAGGACATTAACAATAGCTCATATGCGCAACATAATACATGATAACATATGAGCATCATAGGCATGCAAAACATAATATTAAGCACAAAATGATACTTATCTTTGAAACTATGGTAATTCCACCAATTGCGTGCAGACCCTCCATGAACCTCTTAGCCTTAGACTGCACTGCTCATCACTCTCTGCAGTAGGTCACCCCTAAGCTAGGACTAAGCTCCACCGGGCAGGGAATCCTAGGCTAGGAAAGGTCAATGAGAAGACACATAGTTATAGAGGAAGGATTCTCTCCCAAGAGTCACTTACACCCACTACTCACAAACCCTCATTCTCCACATGTCTGTCCCACCCTAGGAGTATACACATTCACTGTCACCTGGAAATTCCTTTGGCTGCTAAACCTCCCTTGCCTTGGGCTTCAACAACATACCATACCGAAATTATTCGATCTCTATGGTAGCTACAGGACCCCTTCTAGGAGTTCTCACTTCCTCCATGCACTCTCTCACCTAGAGAGAGTGTTCAGGCTTGGCAACCTGCTTCCTTCAAATCGGTTTCCAATGTAGTCAGGCAACCACGAGGCCCAACATGAACATACACTGACCAGCAAGCCACACGCGGTCAAGCACTACGCGGCCACAACAGTCCACAAGAAGCACAGACATGGGCTTCCCAAAAATGGTGACAAACAAATGCTACAACATAACAAGGCTCAATAATTATGGGATATTCGGTTTTCCCAAACAACAATATGGGATAGACTCACGGCTCTGGTTTCGGGGATGCGTGATAAGCAATCCATGTAGAGGTCAAACACAGACTCGACGGTTCTAATAGAGGGTGTATCGACTCCTCAAGAAAACCACACAAGCCTCTGGTCTCAAAGCTACGTGAGGGTATGCATGCAGAGGTCAAACAGGATTCACGGTTTCAGACAACCGACGAAAAAATGGAGGAGGAACCCCAGAATCAGCTGACGCTTTAGATTTTAACCGCATGCACCCAGGTCAACACTTGTCTTCCTGGAGCTGCATGCACTCCCTTTTTGCATACGTTGGATCTGCATGCATTGCCCTTCCCAGGACTCAAGATAAAAAAACATACCTTCCACACCACTTTGGAATAATAATAAATTATTATCTCCAGGACTTAAGCCCTCAAGCTTAGCCCCTCTTCCAACATTTCAGCCCCACCTCTCCCTTACCCAGACTTTTTGGAAGCTTAGTCCCCCATCACTCATTCATCATGGTCGATCCACACACATAGATGTTTTCATTTAATAATGTGCATCATTACATGTACAAAAATTAGGCTCTTGGCCTTCAACATTTAGGCTCTCTGGCCTAATAAACACATAATCCCACCAGTTTATATAAAATTGGCTCATGAGCCTATAAAACATAATTACAATTCATAATGAAATTGGGGCATGTCCTTGGGGTATTACAATCCCCTCCCCTTATTTTTTTACTGTCCTTAGTGCAACTTTCACACAGCATTGGCAAGATTTCCAAAATCTTCAAAAAGATGTGGGTATTCTTTCTGCATAGCATCTTCATGCTCCCATGTCACATCCTTGAGACCGTATTAGGTCCACTAGACCTTTACAATCCCTATGGCTCGATTCCAGAGCTATTTGCTTTTCTGGTCCAATATGCACACAGGATGCACTTGCAGGACACCTTCTTGTTCCACCTGGATCACATTCCAGTCAATCACATGATTAGGATTAGATATATATTTATTAAGTAACGAAACATGAAACACATTATGTACAGTCATGGATGCAGGTAATGCAAGCATATATGCAACTGGGCCAATCCTCCCTAGGATTTCAAATGGCCCACAAAATATGGTTGCCAACTTGGCGTAATTTCCCAGCTTTAGGGAACTTCTATTGGCTTTCACTTTAAGAAAAACAAGATCTCCCACTCTAAACTCTCTGTGGGTTATGTTTTTATCAGCATAACTTTTCTACCTGTCTTGGGCAGCTTTCAAATTCTGCTTAATTTTTAGCATATGTTCTTCCATTTCCTTGAGCAACTTTGGCCCAACTATTCCTCTGTTAGTTGGATTATCCTAGCTTATTGGAGTATTGCACTTGCTGCCATAAAGTGCTTCAAATGGGATCATCTTCAACGATGCTTGATACCCATTGTTGTGGGCGAATTCTACCAAATGTAGGTAGTCCTCCCATTTCGATGGTTTGTCCATCACATACATCCTCAGTATGTCTTCTATTACTCTGTTTACTCTCTTTATCTGTCCATCAGACTTAGGATGATAAGCTATGCTAAAGTTCAGATTCATTTTGAACCCCTTGAATAACCCTTTCCAGAAATTCGAGGTAAATTTCGGGTCTCTGTCAGACACAATTGTCTTGGGAATTCCGTGCAATTGTGCCACTTCCTTCATAAAAATATCGACAACATCCGTTGCATTGTGAGTACTCTTTAACAAAATGAAATGGGCAGATTTTGTAAGCTTGTCCACTACCACCATGATTGAATCATGTTGTTTGTCAGTTCTGGGCAACCCCGTGATGAAATCCATTGTCACCACTTCCCACTTCAACTCAAGAATGGGTAAAGGTTGCAACAACCCTGCTGGGTGTCTATGCTCAGCTTTAACCTTCTGGCACTCTATACATCTAGCGATGTGGTCTGCAATCTGTTTCTTCATACCTGGCCAAAAGCAATGGCTCTTGACTGCTGCCACAGTTTTCTAATATCCAAGGTGCCCTGCATAAGTCACATTATGCATCTCATGCAAAATCGCAAGTTTCAAATCCTGGACATTTGGTGCATAAATTTTGTTCTTGTACATAATTATTCCATCAGTTTCCAATTTATAAATCTTCACTTTCTGTGGCATCTTACCTTGCTATAGCTTTGCTACCAAATCTTTGTACTGCAAGTCTGTATTTGAAGCCTCCAAAACTCTAATTTTAATATCAATTCGGTACATGCTAATGGTTGTGTTATCTCCCAAAATGAACCCGTCCCTTTGGTCGCATTTTGTGATGGATAGCATGGCTATTGGTAGTTTTCTCAATTCATTTTTGAGTTTTTCTAGCTACAAGGCTTAGGTTTTGATTTTGTTTTAGGAATAAGATGACCCACAAGAGTCTTCTTTTCAAAATTTTCATAATTTGCTTTCAACAGCTAACGTGTGTCCAAAAGATGAGTGTTAGTTGGTGAAAGTGGCAACTTTCAACAGCTACGGAGTGTCTCTCATAGGTCTGTGCGCTAGTGAAAGTGTTGAATTTCAAAATATCCAAAGAAGCATTGTCGCGGGTCGTGCGCTGGTGAAAGTGAAGACTTTCCATAGCTACGGAGCAGTTCTTACAGGATCGTGCACTGATGAAAGTGAAGACTTTCAACAGCTAAAGGGAGTTTTCAACAAGATCATGCGTTGGTGAAAGCGGTAAGTATCAACAGCTAAGGGGCATTTTCCACGGGCCATTGGCTGGAGAAAGCGGGAATCACGTGTGTATTATCCATGTTTCTAAAAGCTAATGATGATATGGTCACCTCACGTCATTGCAAATCCAAATCATGTGTTGATGAAAGTGGGTAATGATGGAGACTCAGTTTTTCACGTCAAAATAGGATTACGATGCGGATCTTATTCAGTGACGCATGCTGCACACTCATGGCGCCGGAAATGGTAATTTTGAATCTAGCAACTCAGGTACGGAGGCTGTACTGTCGGGCTGACAGCATCAAATCAGATCATTGCTTCCACATCACACATGGTTCACGAAGGTTTGTTAAAGTTTCAAATGTTAGAAAACAGAGCCAACTCCCGAGTGCTTTCAACAGCGCAAAACCTTGGCTTGAACAGCAGTTGCAGGGGTTGATATACAAAATTGTTGGGGTTTTCAAGCTTCAGAATGGCGAGGAGACGCAGTGGTTCTCTACTCAGAAAAGAGCTGGATAGCCTATCTTTTTTACAGACACATCCCGAAGTCCAGAAACATTTTTCAAATGCAGGGTGTATTGAATTCGTTGAGAGGTTGCAAAATGGTTGCCACCAGTCGACAGCAAAAACTTTTGCTAAAACTTTCGATGGGAATAAGGCTCATGTTGGGTCATTGGAAATCATAGTTGATGAAGCTGCCATTGCTGCAGCAACTAGCCTACCAAGATCGGGCCAGAGTTGGTTTAAAACCACTGCCACCAAAAAGTTGAATTTTAGAGCTTATTTAAAGGAAGAGTTCAAGCACAACGCATGGAAGAAGGGCATGCCGGTTTGTTATCTAGAGGAGGAGTGACAGGAGCTGTTTAAGGGCATCCAACTCTACATTACCTCAGAGGGCAGGTATGACAAACTCATGATGTATCATTTTAAGCTCCTGGACCATTTCACAGGCAAGACTCTCCTCAATTTGCCTTTTTTCTTACATAAGAGTTTAACTAAGGTCTGCTAGAAAATCAGGGCTCAACCCTTAAGCATGAAGAATACTCTGTGCCACTTCGACCTCATTAAATTGATCATTCTGGAGGAATTAAAACAGCAGGGTAGAAGCTGGCAGCATTTTCTATTCTGGGAAGGTTTTGAAACACAGACTCAGCCTGTAAATGAACAAGGGAAAGGATCAAAGAAACAGTTGACTCCTCAAAGCAGTTCAAGGAAGAGGAGGACCCTTCCAGGACCTCTAGAAGATAGAATTTCTGGAGTGAAGCCCCACAGGTCAAAGAAAAGGTTAAACTTTGAAACCACTACAGAACAGCCCACAGAGCAGCCAACAGAGAAGAGGACCAATATTTTAAACTTGCCCTATACAGACTCAGAATTAGAACAACAAAATCAATGCCCTGTCACCAAGAGTCCTGAGCAGTCAACTGAATTTGCACAAAACTATGAGACCTTCACTCATACAGAGGAAGGAGAAACATCAAAAAGATCCAAGTCAAATAAATCTCAGAAAATCAAGCATCTGAAAGAGGTAATCGCTCGGCAAGAGGTTTTGGAATGGGTAATCAAAGAAAGGTATGAGAAGTTATCTGATAACTTCGCAAAAACCAGCGCTGCGTTCGAGAGACTGGCTCAAGAAAGTGTTAAAGAGAAGAAAAGAAAGCAGAAACTCACCAAAGAGTACAATAGTCTATGGTGGCTTTCCAAACGCCTTAAAAGACAGATAAGAAGATTGAAACAAAAACAAAAACAAAAATCCCATCCAGATTTGAAGGTACTCGCTCAAGTCGTTGTTAATATGCAAGGTGAGAAATCAGAGACACACTGAGTTTTGATGGAATCACAATTTTGAAGGTGAAAACTCGTTTTGGGTGCAGTCAGAGCTTTCACCAGTGCAGAGCGATATTTTATGACCCATTAGCTGGTGAAAGGCAGTGCTTTCACCAGCTAACCAGCGAAATATTAAACGAGTTAGATGTTGAAAGTTGGAAAAGCATTTTTTGAAGCCAAGGACAGAACAGGTCATTTCTAACAGGTTATGAAGGAATTCCAGAGTATCAAGGGAATGAAAATTGCTTGCAAAGGATTCGACATCAGAGATTTGAGGGAATTTTGGAAACCACATGTAAAACAAACTTGCTCAAATATCGATCATGAACGTTTGAGAAATCAAACTGTCAAGACAGGTGTTTTGCCACATTGCATCACATCAAAGATTCCAGGAGCTGAAGGATGCAGATGGCGAATTTTTGAGATAAAAGACAATTCGAGTGATAAGTTTAGTTTTTTAGTCTTTATCCTCAAGATTGTTTAGTTAGATTTGAATTACTTTTATTAAATACAGATCCATGTTTTTAGGATCTGTAAAACCAATTGTAAGAGGCTATAAATGCCTATTTTTGATATGAGATAAAGGTTCAAACTGGGAGATATTTTTTGCCACTGTATAGACTCTTTTTGCATAAATAAAGTTCAGTTTCCTTTCGTTTGCAATATCAGAATTGTCCATCTTTCATTTTCTGTACTTTGCTTTCAGTTTATTTTAGTTCATAAACACTGTTATCTCTTTATTGAGCTCATAGACTTGAAATTAAAGGATTTCTCTCTAGCTTGTATTAAACCCTACATTCCCTTGTATTGGCAAATCAAGAATAGTGTTCTCCATCCTCTCTTTCAATTATTTGATCTGATTATTGTTTCCTGAAAGCACTGTATCTTTAGATGTGTGATGAGTTGTTTCTTACATAAATCATTAAAGACCCC
>ML824009.1:65520-78923 GCA_009831015.1 Picea engelmannii
AAGATCAAGAAGATGGAGAAGGTGACATTCATTGTGTTGGAGAAGAGACAGGGAAGTCTTATCTAACACAACAAGATTATGAGGAATCATTAATGACTGAACAGACAGAAGATGATCTTCTTGGTGATGGCATTTTCACAGCAAAAGATAAGAATAGATATAACCTCCAATCTAAATCTAATGCTGCTCAACAAGATGCATCAACCTCTCCTGAAAAGACTGTTGCCCCTGTTAAGCAAAAAGATCAGACATCAGAAGATCAGCCATCAAACCCTTCAAAGGTGAAAGCATCAGCTCCTCCCAAGAAGACTGTTGCCCCTGTCAACCATCAAACTCTAGAAAGTTAGCCTCCTGTCGAACAACAAAGAAATCAGGAAGCCCTTCAAATCAGGTAAAGGTTTCTGATAAAGTTGTTGATAAGGTTCCATATTCTTTTAATTTTGAGGCTGAAATACAAAAGATTAAGATTCCTATTCCTCTAGTTGAGCTGATGAAAAATGAAATGTTTAAAAGGGATATCCTCAAAACTCTAGATCCCCAATCTGTATCCCTTTCTGCTGATATCCTCAACATTTATGATGATAAGCCAACCATCACTCTGGTCCAAACGATAGAAGACAGAGATGATAGTTGTCCTCCCTTTTACATCTCTTTAAATATTCATGAGAAAACACTGCATAATTGTTTGTTGGACTTCGGTGCTTCGCACAATTTGATGCCAAAGGCTGTCATGGATGAGCTTGGGATGGAGATCACCAAGTCTTATCATGACCTTTTCTCCTTTGATTCTCGAAAGGTCAAATGTCTTGGGATGATTAAGGATTTGGTTATAACCTTGACCCAAGCATCAATGAAGACAATGGTGATGGATATAGTGGTGGTTGACATACCTCCTAAATTTGGATGTCTACTATCAATATCGTGGATGAAGAGACTAGGTGGCACTCTTCAAATGGATCTCTCCTATGATACTATCCCTATTTTCGAAGGGGTGAAAAGAAGGATTTACAGGGAATCTCAGTTGGCATATGTAATCAGTGACGAGAAAAATCCATCCAATCATCCTATCTATTCGGTTGACACGGGTATGGGATCTTGTATTTTGCAAATTGATGATTCACTGCCTGATACATTGTTGCTCAGAAAGCCTACAGATCATATCACAGTTCAGCCCATAGAAACAGCAGAAGAAGACCTTTGGACCATGTTCTTTGACGGTGCTTGCACTAAGGAGTCGGCTGGAGCAGGAGTGGTATTCATTTCTCCTTCTAAGAAAACTTCTCATTTGTCCTTTAAACTCGATTTTAAAGTGACTAATAACATTGCTGAGTATGAGGCATTACTTTTGGGGCTGAATGCAGCCAAAAAGAGGGGCATTAAAAAATTGCAGGTGTTTGGAGATGCAGATTTGATTATCCAACAAGTGAATAAGTCCTTTCAAGTGAAGCATGTCAGGTTGAAGGCATACAGAGATGAAGTGTTGAAGGCAATTCGTGATTTTGCAGATTTTAAGATTTCATTTGTACCTAGAGAAATGAATGAATTGGATGATTCATTGGTTGTGTCTTCTTGTGCATTCATACCCCCTATGCCTCATAAATTAACTTACGAAATTCAAGTTAAATATAGGCCTTCTCTCCCTGACAATGTAAAATTTTGGAAGGTTTTTGAAGACGATGTTGAACTCACTAGATTCCTTGCAGTGATAGATGAGTTTGCAGATCTGCAGATCGATCAGGAGAATGAACATGACAATGAAATTGAGGAGCCAAAGCTCAAAAGCAAAATCGCAACACATGAAATAGTTCAGCTGCCTACCAACAGAATTCCTAAAGGTTTGGTCCCGTTGGAAAGGTTGTTCGATAACAATGATGTGGCTGTCAAATTGCAAAGTGGGGAAAAAGATTCAGATGTTTTGCAGTATAATGTGTCTAGTGAGAAAGATCCCAAACATGTCAACTTGGCCTCACATTTGACTGAAAAACAAAGGGCTGATTATGGAGAATTGCTAAAGGAATTTGCAGACATCTTTGCTTGGCAGTATGATGACTTGAAGACTTTTGACACAGAAGTGATCTAGCATAAGATTCCCTTGAATAAAGACACCAAACCATTCAGGCAAAAGCTTAGATCCTTCAACCCTTTGTTGCTGCCTACAACGGAGAGGGAAATTAAGAAACTGTTGGATGTCGGTATTATCATTCCTCTCAGGTATTCAGAATGGATTGAAAATCTTGTGCCGGTTAGGAAGAAGAATGGGGAGATCAGACTCTGCGTCGACTTCAGAAATTTGAATAAGTGCTCTAGGAAGGACAATTACCCTCTACCTAAAATGGAGCATATTCTGCAGAAGGTGTCAGGATCAAAGGTGATGTCTTTTATTGATGGGTTTTCCGGATACAATCAGATTGTTGTCCATCCAGAAGACAAGGAAAAGACTGCTTTTACCACTCCATGGGGTACGTTTATGTACGAGAAAATGCCTTTTGGATTGATGAATGAAGGAGCGACATTCCAAAGGGAAATGGAAATTGTTTTCGTTGGAGAGAAAGATAAATTTGTCCTGATTTATCTTGATGATATCATTATTTTCTCAAGCAGCCACGAACTTCATTTGCAACACTTAAGAATGACATTTCTGAAATGTCGAAGGTATGGCATTTCTCTTAATCCAAAAAAATCAAATTTTTCACTTAAGGAAGGGAAATTACTCGGACATATTGTTTCAGCTGATGGGGTTAAAATTGACCTAAAGAGGGTTGAAGCAATTAAAAATCTGTCTCTTCCTAGATCGAAGAAGGACATTCAGTCTTTCCTTGGGACTATTAACTTTGTCAGAAGGTTTATAGTGAATTTTGCTGAACTCACAAAGCATATCAATGCTATGTTGAGGAAGGACTCTAAGGTAAAGTGGACTGAAGCAGCCAGACATTCATTCAATGCCATCAAGGAAACCATCACAACATCCCTTGTTTTGATCAGCCCCGATTTCTCCAAGGTATTTTACATTTTTTCATTTGCTTCCAGTGATACAATCACAGCAGTACTCTTGCAGAAAAATGTTGATGATCAAGAGCAGCCAGTTGCTTTCTTCAGTAAGGTCTTGAGGGACGCAGAGGTAAAGTACAAATTGTTGGAGAAACAAGCATATGCACTCGTCAAGTCATTGAAAGCTTTCATAGTTTACATTCTTCGGGCAAAGGTAATAGCTTTCGTTCCCTCCAGTTCAGTTAAAGATGTTCTTGTCCAACCCGATATTGATGGCAAAAGGAGTAAGTGGATAGCAATATTGATTGAATTCGATGTTGAAATCAAACCAGCAAAACTTGTTAAGGGTCAGGGCCTTGCTAAACTTCTGGCAGAGGAAAATTGCAGGCTGCTTGAAATAAATTTGATGAGTATTAATGAAGAAAACGATCAGCCTTCAGAAGATAAATAAGGTGAGAAAATCCAGGTCTCGGCTCACTTAGCTGATTGAAAATGGTACAGTCATATTATTCAGTTTCTGTAAACTTTATCAGTCCCATCAGATTTGACAAAAACTCAAAGAAAGGCTTTAAAGCTCAAGGCCATAAATTTCTGCATCAATGACAACTTGTTGTTCTGGAAAAACCCCATAGGTTTATTGTTGAGGTGCGTAAATTAGGAAGAAGCAGCTAAGGTCATGATTGAATTGCATAATAGTGAATGTGGAGGACATCACTATTGGAAAACCACCGCACATAAAATTTTAAGATCTGGTTACTATTGGCCATCCTTATTTTCATATGTGTATAAGTTTGTGAAAACTTGTGACAAGTGTCAGAGATTCGAAGGTAAACAACAGCTGAAGTCTCTTCCCCTCAAACCTATAGTGGTCACAGGGCCTTTCCAACAGTGGGGCCTAGACTTCATAGGTGAAATCCATCCGCCTTCTAGTGGTCAGCACCGGTGGATCCTTGTTGCCACCGATTACTTTGCAAAGTGGATTGAGGCTATTCCCACCCAGAACGCCAATCATACTGTCATCATAAATTTTCTGCAAGAAAACATATTTGCCAGATTTGGCTGTCCCAAGAGATTGGTCACTGATAACGCTGTTGCATTCAAAGATAAACACTTGGTGAAATAGTGTGAATAATTGGGAATTCAGCTGGTACATTCCACAGCCTACTATCCGCAAGGAAATGGCTTAGTTGAGTCATCCAACAAGAGTTTCGTCAGAATCATAAAGAAGCTACTTGAACAAAATGCCAGAGGTTGGGATTCCAAACTGAAGTTTTCCTTGTGGGCTGACAGGGTTACATGTAAGAAATCAATTGGTACATCTCCTTTCAAGTTGGTATATGGTACTGAGGCCATATTTCCTGTTCAACTTGCATTACCGGTTGCAAAGTTCTTACAAGAAACTGATTCTGAACCAAGTGATTTGACCAGGAGAATTCATAACTTGGTAGAACTACAACAAGATAGAGAGCATCTCTTGGAAAAAACAGAATTTCATCAGGAAAGAATCAAAGAAACTTTCGACAAGAAAGTCAAAACAAATGTCTTCAAAATAGGGGATTTAGTCTTAAAGTGGGATGCAGCAAGGCAGGAGAAGGGGAAACACGGAAAATTTGAGGCTCTCTGGACAGGTCCTTTTGTCATAATAGCGGTGCAGCAGAACAATACCTTTGTTCTCCAAACTCTTTCAAGTGAGGCAGTAGCAGGTGGCCCTTTCAACGGGCGCTTCCTGAAGATCTATTTCTCATAAGGCTTCCCTTGAAGCCCTGTTCTACTTGTACATATTTCTTTTTCAGTTCTGTTTTTCTTTACTTCTGTCATTCAAATAAATCCATGCCCAATGGTACTAGCAAACTATTTTTCAAATTTCTGTTTCAAATTGTAATAAGGCTACTGAGTCTAGCTAGGTTCTTGGTCACCTCACAGGGAGATGCCCATCCCAATTGGAGCCAAATGTTATCTCCAAAAATGAACACGTCCCTTTGGTCGCATTTTGTGATGGATAGCATGGCTATTGGTAGTTTTCTCAATTCATTTTTGAGTTTTTCTAGCTGCAAGGCTTAGGTTTTGATTTTGTTCTAGGAATAAGATGACCCACAAGAGTCTTCTTTTCAAAATTTTCATAATTTTATTTCAACAGCTAACGTGTGTCCAAAAGATGAGTGTTAGCTGGCGAAAGTGGCGACTTTCAACAGCTAAGGAGCATCTCTCATAGGTCTGTGCGCTGGTGAAAGTGTTGAATTTCAAAATATCCAAAGAAGCATTGTCACGGGTCGTGCGCTGGTGAAAGTGAAGACTTTCCATAGCTACGGATCAGTTCTTACGGGATCACGCGCTGATGAAAGTGAAGACTTTCAACAGCTAAAGGGAGTTTTCAACAAGATCATGCGCTGGTGAAAGCAGTAAGTATCAACAACTAAGGGGCGTTTTCCACGGGCCGTTGGCTGGAGAAAGCGGGAATCACGTGCGTATTATCCACGTTTCTAAAAGCTAATGATGATATGGTCACCTCACGTCATTGCAAATCCAAATCATTCGCTGATGAAAGTGGGTAATGATGGAGACTCAGTTTTTCACGTCAAAATAGGATTACGATGCGGATCTTATTCAGTGACGCATGCTGCACACTCATGGCACCGGAAATGGTAATTTCGAATCCAACAACTTAGGTACAGAGGCTGTACTATTGGGCTGAAAGCATCAAATCAGATCATTGCTTCCATATCACACATGGTTCATGAAGGTTTGTTAAAGTTTCAAATGTTAGAAAACAGAGCCAACTCCCGAGTGCTTTCAACAGCGCAAAACCTTGGCTCGAACAGCAATTGCAGGGGTTGATATACAAAATTGTTGGGGTTTTCAAGCTTCAGAATGGCGAGGAGACGCAGTGGTTCTCTACTTAGAAAAGATCTGGACAGCCTATCTTTTTTACAGACACATCCCGAAGTCCAGAAACATTTTTCAAATGCAGGGTGTATTGAATTCGTTGAGAGGTTGCAAAATGGTTGCCACCACTCGACAGCATAAGCTTTTGCTAAAAATTTCGATGGGAATAAGGCTCGTGTTGGGTCATTGGAAATCATAGTAGATGAAGTTGCCATTACTGCAGCAACTAGCCTACCAAGATTGGGCCAGAGTTGGTTTAAAACCACTGCCACCAAAAACTTGAATTTCAGAGCTTATTTAAAGGAAGAGTTCAAGCACAACGCATGGAAGAAGGGCATGCCGGTTTGTTATCTAGAGGAGGAGTGGCAGGAGCTGTTTAAGGGCATCCAACTCTACATTACCTCAGAGGGCAGGTATGACAAACTCATGATGTATCATTTTAAGCTCTTGGACCATTTCACAGGCAAGACTCTCCTCAATTTGCCTTTTTTCTTACATAAGAGTTTAACTAAGGTCTGCAAGAAAATGAGGGCTCAACCCCTAAGCATGAAGAATACTTTGTGCCACTTCAGCCTCATTAAATTGATCATTCTGGAGGAATTAAAATAGCAGGGTAGAAGCTGGCAGCATTTTCTATTCTGGGAAGGTTTTGAAACACAGACTCAGCCTATAAATGAATAGGGGAAAGGATCAAAGAAACAATTGACTCCTCAAAGCAGTTCAAGGAAGAGGATGACCCTTCCAGGACCTCTAGAAGATAGAATTTCTGGAGTGAAGCCCTACAGGTCAAAGAAAAGGTTAAACTTTGAAACCACTACAGAACAGCCCACAGAGCAGCCAACAGAGAAGAGGACCAATATTTTAAACTTTCCCTATACAGACTCAGAATCAGAACAACAAAATCAATGCCCTATCACCAAGAGTCCTGAGCAGTCAACTGAATTTGCACAAAACTATGAGACCTTCACTCATACAGAGGAAGGAGAAACATCAAAAAGCTCCAAGTCAAAGAAATCCCAGAAAATCAAGCATCTGAAAGAGGTAATCACTCAGCAAGAGGTTTTGGAATGGGTAATCAAAGAAAGGTATGAGAAGTTATCTGATAACTTCACAAAAACCAATGCTGCGTTCGAGAGACTGGCTCGGGAAAGTGTTAAAGAGAAGAAAAGAAAGCAGAAACTCACCAAAGAGTACAATAGTCTATGGTGGCTTGCCAAACGCCTTAAAAGGCAGATAAGAAGATTGAAACAAAAACAAAAACAAAAATCCCATCCAGATTTGAAGGTACTCACTCAAGTCGTTGTTAATATGCAAGGTGAGAAATTAGAGACACGCTGAGTTTTGATGGAATCACAATTTTGAAGGTGAAAACTCGTTTTGGGTGCAATTAGGGCTTTCACCAGCGCAGAGCGATATTTTATGACCCATTAGCTGGTGAAAGGCGGCGCTTTCACCAGCTAACCAACGAAATATTAAATGAGTTAGCTATTGAAAGCTGGAAAAGCATTTTTTGAAGCCAAGGACAGAACAGGTCATTTCTAACAGGTTATGAAGGAATTCCAGAGTATCAAGGGAATGAAAATTGCTTGCAAAGGATTCGACATCAGAGATTTGAGGGAATTTTGGAAACCACATGTAAAACAAACTTCCTCAAATATCGATCATGAACGTTTGAGAAATCAAACTGTCAAGACAGGTGTTTTGCCACATTGCATCACATCAAAGATTCCAGGAGCTGAAGGATGCAGATGGTGAATTTTTGAGATAAAAGACAATTCGAGTGCTAAGTTTAGTTGTTTAGTCTTTATCCTCAAGATTGTTTAGTTAGATTTGAATTACTTTTATTAAATACAGATCCATGTTTTTAGGATCTGTAAAACCAATTGTAAGAGGCTATAAATGCCTATTTTTGATATGAGATAAAGGTTCAAACTAGGAGATGTTTTTTGCCACTGTATAGACTCTTTTTGCATAAATAAAGTTCAATTTCCTTTCGTTTGCAATATCAGAATTGTCCATCTTTCATTTTATGTACTTTGCTTTTAGTTTATTTTAGTTCATAAATACTGTTATCTCTTTATTGAGCTCATAGACTTGAAATTAAAGGATTTCTCTCTGTCTTGTATTAAGCCCTACATTCCCTTGTATTGGCAAATCAAGAATAGTGTTCTCCATCCTCTCTTTCAATTATTTGATCTGATTATTGTTTCCTGAAAGCACTGTATCTTTATATGTGTGATGAGTTGTTTCTTACATAAATCATTAAAGACCCCATTGTCCCAAACACATAAAACCATTATTTCTAAGTTACCAAGCATCCTTAGCCTACAACCCTAAGGAGTTTCTTGGAGTGATAACAGGTTGTAGCATGTAATTCATGCACTCTCCTATTGAGTGCATTAGCCACTTTATTCTCCTTCCCTTTGATATGCTTGATATCAAAATCGTACTCACAAAGAAACTCCAACCACCTACTCTGCCTAGCATTCAAGGTTGGTTGATTGAACAAATACTTCAGACCATTATGGTATGTTCTCAGTTCAAAACTTCTTCCCATGAGGTAATGCCTCCATTTCTTTAGAGTGTGTGCTATGGCCCCCAACTCCAGATCACAAGTTGCATAGTTCCTTTCGTGTTCTTTCAACTTTCTGGATTCATAACATATTACAAATCCATTTTGACTGAGGACTCCTCCCAATCCTTCTTTGCATGCATCTGTGCACACCATGAAATCTTCATTTGGATCTGCAATCCTCAAGATTGGAGCACTTGTTAACAGTTTCTTCAATTGCTGAAAGCTTTTCTCACAATCATCCGTCCACTAAAAATTTTTCTCCTTCCTTTGCAAGGAAGTGATAGGGTGATCTATCCTCAAGAACCCTGCGATAAACCTTCTATAATAACCAACTAGACCCATAAAGGATCTAACTTTTGTCACATTCTTTGGTGTTGACCATTCCTCGATGGCCTCAATATTCCTCAATATTCTCAGGATCTACATCTATCCCATCCTTTGAAATAATATGCCCCAAGTAATGGATCTGCTCCTAATAAAACGAGCACTTGCTCAACTTGGCATACAGTTGGTGCTCTCTTAGCACCTGCAACACCCTCCTAAGATGTTTTTCATGTTCTTTCTTTGACTTGGAATACACCAGAATGTCATCCAGGAATACTATGATGAACTTGTCTAGATAGTCCCTGACCACACCATTCATCAAGCACATAAAAACAACAGGTGTGTTTGACAGCCCAAACAACACCACTGTGAAATCGTAATGACCATACCATGTTCTAAAGGTAGTCTTGTTGATGTCTTCATCCTTTATCCTTACCTGGTGATATCCCATCCTGAGGTCTATCTTTGAAAATATATTCACATCCTTCAACTGATCGAATAGGTCATCAATCCTCGACAAATGATACTTGTTCTTTATCGTTGCCTTGTTCAATTGTCTGAAATCGATACACAATATTAGCGTTCTGTACTTCTTCTTCACAAACAGAACTGAGGCACCCCAAGGTGACACGCTTGGGCGTATGTACCCCTTCTTCAGAAGCTCCTCAAGCTACAATTGTAGTTCTTTCAGCTCTGGCGTACTCATTCTGTAAGGATTTTTCGATACTAGAGATGCTCCAGGCATCAAGTTTACCAAGAAGTCAATATCTCTTTTCGGAGGTAATCCTAGTACCTCCTGAAATACATCTTCAAACTCCTTTAGTATCGCATGATATCCAACACCTGACACCTTATCCTTAGGTGTTTCCTCCACATGGGCTGCAAATAATTGACAGCCTTTTCTGTAGCACTTCTTCAGTTGCATTGCTGAGATTTCTCTGATAGCAACAGCTCTGGGAATTCCTTGGACTGTTTTCCGATTCTCTTCCTCATCTAGGCAAGTGAATGCCTTGTTATGATAGTCCAGGATGGCATGGTGTTGGTACAACCAGTCCATCCCAATTAAACATCCATAAGATCCTAAAGGCAGAATGTTCAATTCAGCCTTCGTGCTCAATCCATTCATGTCCACAGGACAGGACTTAACCAACTCAATGACTTTCCTCTTGGTTCCTATAGCCAGCTGCACTAACCAAGATTTTTCATGTTTTCTTCTTGATAAATGAAAATTTTCCACCACTCTAGGATCTATATAACTATGTCTATCCCTTGAATCAATTAAAATAGTAAATGGTCGGTTGTTAATCGTACCTTCCACTTCAATCATGTGCGACTGAAATTCATCTTGCTTGTTGTCTAGGGCTGCATAGATCCTTAGCATTCTATTACCCATGACCTCCACTGTTTCAACTTGCTAAACATTGTGGAAAGCTCTCACTTTGTCATTTATGTGGGGGCAATCTCTGTACCTATGGTTTTCTTTACAACCCCAACACTCCATAGGTGTCTGTCTTGGAATTTGTCCACCCATTTCAACCTTTCTGGGTTCTCTAAAAGATGGTTGTCCCTAAGGAATGTTTCTGAAAAAGGATGACTTAGTTCCCTTCTGCCTCTGCTCTTTCTTGAACTTCTTCTTGTCTTCCCAAGCCTTCTGGAAGGTAGGCTTTTCTTTTTGTTGTTCATATAAACATTTCACCCTCCTTATCATTTCTTCCATAGTTTTTGGGTCATCATACTGAATCTTGTCACCAATACAAGGTGGAAATCCACTTAGATATCTCTGAATCTTCACAGTCTCATCCTTGATGAACGGAACCTACTTCAGCAATTCCAGAAACCTTCATTCATACTCATCAATGGTCATGTTTCCTAGCTTGAGTTCAAAGAACTCTTTCATTTTTCTATCATAATATCTCTTAGTCAAATACTTCTTCTCGAAATACCTCTTGAATTCTTTCCAAGTGATATCTTTCTCTCTAATGTGTTGCACCTGCACAAGATGATCCCACCACATGGATGCCTTTCCCTTCAGTTGATACATTTCAATTCTTCCTTCTGCATGAGAGGAATAATTCTACAGCTGGAAATATTTCCTCATGCCAAGCAACCATGTTTCGTCATCTTCCTCCTTCTTATGTTCTCCATCAAATGTAGGAGGCTTAATCCTATTCATTTTGCCCTTCAGTTCATCCACTCCAAATCTCATGTGCTTTCTGGTAGGGGATGGGCTTGAACTACTGTGTGCCCTTCTCTTGGAGCGACTTTGGGAGTGATGATGGTGTCTACTAGCACTCCTTGATCTTCTCCCCTCAAAAATTCGGTGACTCCCTATTCTGCGCAAGTCACTCTCCTTATCCAACTTCTTTTCTATTCTCTCCAAACTCTTTAACAACTTTACGTTGAATTCTCCTTGTTTTTCCTGAGTTATCCTGAGCTTTTTGCTATCTGCTTGGCGAGTTTGGGCATCTTTCTGCAAATTTTCAATTGATGTTCCTCAGATTTCCTTCCTTATCTATCTCTTTTCATGCCCATTGGAGTTCGATCCTTCAACTCCCAAGTGGACATCCATTCCTTCTCTTTCGTTTTCTAAATTGGAAGCATTATGTGTCTCTTCCATTTCTTTTACCTCCATGGAAATTCTAATCGGTTTTGGCACTCGTCAAACTTCTGCAATCACAACGTGCAGACAACCTGAATTTGTCAGGCCATCTCTCCTTAATAAATTCCACACATTCAAAACCAATCCGATTTAAGAAAATGTTTCGATTTCACAAATCTTCTGAGCTCTGCTCAGCTCTATAACTTTCGGGTGATATCCCCCTTTTTCTTAGTCCCCAACCCATGCGATCATGGTCTAGGACCAAACGCTAAACTACTAGATGATACTCGGGCTTTCTGCCTTCGGAGATTTCAAAGCACACACAGCTATCTCTCAGAGTTCCGATTATCTAACTCGCAAAGCCAGGTGGACCAACGGTCCACGTTTACCCATCATCCCACAGCTGAAATCCATTGTTTCTTTCCGTCTTCGAAGTTTTCGGGGCTTCGGGACTTCCCACACTTGTTTCTTCCCAATATTTCGACATCTGAAATTTTGATCTACTTTACCCTTCGGGCCCATGTAGTACAACTTTTGCCAACTAAGACGGTGGCACGTGGTAGATCTAGGAAGGTCCACGTCACCTTCGACAATGTCATTGGGTTCCACCCTACTCGCTTTTCATTTCATAGTTTTGGGCATCGGGAGTTCGTGCATCTGCAAATCTCATTTCTCCTGATTGTCGAAATTCCAAAATTACGATCTACCTTCTGCTTGATCCAACGGTAAAGTTTTCATCCTCTGATATACGGTGTAGATCTTTCTCAAGATTTCAGAGTTTTGAGTATCGGGAGTTCGTGCATCAGCACACCTCGTTTCTCCCGATTGTTGAAATTCTGAAAGATTCAAAGATAACTCTCTTGCATTTCTTCAGATCTGATGGTCGTAAGGTTTTCCTTTGCTTCCAAACAGATCCTACATACCACATTACTCTGCGGCCCCTAATACCCCTTCTGTCATAGTTTTTACTATATCGCTACTTCTCCTGAGCTTCGTAACACATCCAAGTAACTCCTTGGCACTCAAGAACATTCTAAGGTCCAAAAATTGGTTCTCCCTCACACAATTTCCACCTAAAACCTCGGGTTTAATGACCACTTATCCAGCCCATCCAGGCTTAGCGTTGAAACCCCGGGCTCTGATACCATATTGTAACATCCCCGACCACCAATAGGTCGACAATGCTACTACGCGGAACATTCTCATGCTTATATATATAACATGCATATTAAATCTAATTAATAGATTTAATCAAACAATACAAAGCAAGCACATGATTACCACTAATATACATCATCAAGGACATTAACAATAGCTCATATGTGCAACAGAATACATGATAACATATGAGCTTCACAGGCATGAAAAACATAATATTAAGCACAAATTGATACTTATCTTTGAAACTGTGGTAGTTCCACCAACTACATGCAGACCCTCCACGAACCTCCCAGCCTTAGATCGCGTTGCTCATCACTCTCCGTAGTAGGTCACCCTCAAGCTAGGACTAAGCTCCATCGGGTAGGGAATCATAGGCTAGGCAAGGTCAACAGGAAGACACACAGTTATAGAGGAAGGATTCTCTCCCAGGAGTCACTTATACCCACTGCTCACAGACCCTCATTCCCCACATGCATGTCCCACCCCAGGAGTATACATCTTCATTGTCACCCAAATAGTCCTTCAGTTGCTAAACCTCCCTTGCCTTGGTGTTATCGGACTAATCGGTAGGTGCGGACACTAACAGATCTCCCTAGATTCACCTGGATCTAGAACAAAACAAGACAGGACATGACTCTTTCCCTAAGTTTTGACCATTGAATTAGCTAGTAGGGAGGAACAAGTAACATACCTTTGTATCACTTTCTAGGGCCTCTGTTGCTCCCACTTCGCTCTGGTGCTCTCATGAGGTCAAGACCAAGACAACACAAACCAACCAAAGTGAAGATAGCAAAATATATTCAACTGTCAACTTATGTGTATGATCAAGGAATTACACAATAAAGTGAGAATGACTTTATGGGAAAAGGACAT
>ML824009.1:79123-92404 GCA_009831015.1 Picea engelmannii
TTTCACCAATTCTCCAATGAATCTTGCTTAACCTTTTCCATGAGAATTCCATCAATATATAGGAGAGAATGAGATGGTTACTTGGATAAGAATGATCCCACAATATCAGGGAAACCAGTAAAAGGATAACCATTCGAATGCCACCCCATTATTCTAGAAGATTCCCTTCTAGAACCATCGAGACTTCATCTTTTTCCAAGCTTTAGAACAAGTTCGCACCCTATCTATGTAGAACAGTGTGAGAAGTTCACACCCTAGCTTAAGGTAGCCTGCGAGAATGGGTCATTCTCGCACCTTAGGATATTAGCAACCTGCGAACTCTCTTCAAAAGTAAGTTTTCTGGGAGGAGATGAATGTCACTTTTCTCAGGAGAAAGTTCTTATGAGGAACCTGAGTACACCATCATCAATACACCATCATGATGACCAAAATCATGGGTAACAAAATTCCCCCCAAAGTATGAGGCCAAAATCAGTGACAGCCGAAAGACTTTGTAAGCTGCATGTGTGTGTCGGAAACCAGGAGCGCACCTAATCGGAAACCTGCGAACAACCAAGCATCTGCAGAATATCATATATATTAATTCTGAGGTAGGCATTCCCATACTCAGATCACAGATGGATGAAATTGTAGACATAGGTCATGGCCACCAATCATACACCGTGGATCCATGCCGTCAAAACATAGCATAGCCACCAGGAATACACTGTGAATCTATGCAAGAAAATTCAAATTAAGACGACATAGCCACGAGTCATACAAAGTGGATCTATGTGTCACAAATTTATATATATTCCATCGCAACCTGGACAAAGAGATGATATCCAAGGTCTTCAATCTCGTCACCCAAAAATACGAATCTAACCATGTGATTACATGTGTTGAAGTTGAACATGGTAGAAACCACTTGATTACCGGTCATTGACGAAACCGTTGACAAGTGCGAGGAAAATCACCATTGATGTCAATGACTCCCAAGGTACACTAGTACAATCCCTCGAATGTGAATGAATGAGTTGAAGTCAAACATCCAACGGAATCTTTCGATCAGAGGCCAATGATGTAAACCCACTATCGAAAGCAAGGAAACCTGCCATTGAGGCATGCAAGTTCCAAGGTACCAAAGAATTTCTAAGTCTTGTTTCTGGATAATGAGTTGAAGTCAACGGAACAAAACTTGTCACAGGAGGGCCTTGATGTATCCCCCATCAATGACACAAAATGAGTAACAGATTTTGAAGGTGAAACAAAGTATGATGTAAGTTGGACTAGACACAAGGAAGGTCGACACGGAGAGAATGGACAACTGTAGATGGCCGACTCAATAGGGGTTCCAGATGAACTTCTCTTAAACATATGAATGACATGACCAATGATTTGGCAGCATTGACTCAGAGATGACATAGGGTATGACCTTGTATCAAATCGAATGAGAGACAAATGGATTTCCCAAACCGGCTTCAAATAATGAATAGGGGGTGTCATGTTAAAGAGCGACACTTGCTGCCAATCAATATGAAGATGAAAACATATCCCTTTCCCAAATTTTCCCCCACCATCTCTGGCGAGTACCTCTTTATTTTTACGCAAGCTTGAGGAGGATAACATATGCTTGTTGATATAAGCTCATCCTTCAGATGATTCCTTCAGAGTATTTTTAACGAACCCTAGGAAGGAGTGGTTCGGTCCCATGATGGGTCTGTCGATGTTTGTTTAGCGAGTCCAAAGATAGAAAACTTGAAGGTTTTTCATGATTATAGAGTCTGGAAAAACACTTAAAAGAGGACTCTCTCAGTTCCTTTTTCATAAAATAGTCTGATGAGACCGAAAAAGAGATAAATTATCACCCACCGGATGCTTTCTTCAAATACTTTATCGAGCGTAAAAATATCTAGGTCGCTCGACTATCTTTTCATGTTTAGAGAGTCTGAAAAGAGCTTAAAGAGGACTCCAGGGGGGTTCCTTTTTCGTATAACCTTGTTGAGCCCAAAAAAGTGATAAAAGTATGCTCGATCGCATTCTCATGTATTTTCAAGCGTGAGAATGGACAAAGACCAAGCTCAAGGTTTTGTACAAAAACCATAAAAAAACAATCAAAACATGCGATGAACATCGAAATCGTTACGCCTGCAAAAGTTACACTCAAAAGGGAATTAGGGATTAGGTTTTGAACAATAAATAATTATAAAAATTCAATAACATGGTAAAAGTAAATATAAAGAAGTAAAACTCTTTTTACCATATCATTTTCACTTTACCACTATTTGAGCCCAAAAACCCCTCTTTTACCCTCGAAATTCGGCGTCAGATTGCGGGAGTTACGAGCATCCATTCGACGAACCGTCGGCGGCAGTGAGGTAGGCACTTTGTCCTCTACTTTTTCATGGTTTAATTTTTCATTTTCATGGGCAAAAACTATCATTTTGAGTTTGTTTTGGGGTTTAATATGGCGCTCAGCCATTCTCGCAGGTGGGCTACACGGGACCTGCGAGAATGGGTCATTCTCGCAGGTGGGCTACACGGGACCTGCGAGAACGGGTCATTCTCGCATGTGGGCTACATGGGACCTGGGAGAATGGGTCATTCTCACAGGTGAGCCCACAGTAGTCTATGAGAACCTCGCACTGTGCCTAAAGGGCACCTGCGAGAACAACAAAGCATAAAAAAAAATTTAAGTTTTGCTCAATGAAAGAAAACCAATTTATGAATAGAGTTATTAATCTTCTTCTTGTACTTCTTATGTAGGAATTTGGCCATCACAATGGTTCTGGAATGGCGCGAAAGGGAGCACGAAGAAGATAATGCCATTGCTAGAAATCATCCGCCCACCATTGTCGCTTTGAGAAACTGTGGTCTTCTGAAGTACTTTCATATCCCGGGCATGAGGGCCCAAATCAGGTTATTAGAGTACCTTGTGCATATGTGGAATCTCGATCAGCAAGTATTCCATGTAGGGGTTCACACATTGTCCTTGGATATTGAGGACATTTACTTCTTGACTGGACTGTCACGACGTGGGTACCACATGAGCCTGACTCGTAGCAGAGGTGGTGGGCTGCCCATGAGTGAGTATTGTCGCTTACACTGTGTTCCAGAGGCAGAGAGGAAGAAAGGGAAAGTATCTATTTGGGGAGTATGATATTTGACCCTCCATACTATCTTGTTCACCATTGCTCAGATAGTTGGGAGCTCCGCTCCTCACATGGCGCTCCAGAGTTACTTTCAATATTCCATAGAGTGTACTGAGCCTCGAGTTTTTAACTGGGCAGATGTTATGCTTCGTAGCATGAAAAAGAAGTTGACCAAATGCAGACGAGGCGACCTGAAGAAATTCAGGTACGGGTCTTTGTTAGTGTCCTTCTTTCTCAAGAGGGTTCCTTTACTGAGGCTGTAGGTTGAGTGGAATTTACCGGCCCCAACAGATCCAAGAATGTTGAGATGGTGTTAGCTCATGGCCCGGCACGTAGCTAGACCAATTATCAAGTATGATGATACCTTCTTCAACTGGTTGTGACCATAGATGCTGATGGTCGACGATTATGCTTATGCCAGGTTGGATTTCTGAGGAGATCTGGACTTGGTCCTACCCGAGGGTGCTCAGTGGGGGGAACTTGGTAAGAAGTACACATTTTTTTCTTTTTAAATGTATTTTGTGAATTTTATCATATGAAAATGTTTTTTACATGTTCGTCCAAAGACTAAATACAAAATTCGTTGTTGATGACACAGATGTGGGACCTTACCGACCTCCTGGTACTTCTCCCATTCAGCGGCGAGGAGAGGTAGCGCCAGTGCCACAATGGGAAGCCGAGGATTATCAAGTAGTGGAACAAAACCTAGAGGGTTTGACAGCATATATTCCAGACATGCCTCTTGGAGAGGTTCCATGATGTTATCAGCGTCATACAGTAGGAGTGTCAGAGTCCATTGGTCGACTGCTCTGTAGGGTTGCTCGGGCAGTCGTGTGTTACCGTGAACATCATCCATGATGTCATTTTGTAGAAGCTATGAGCTTCAAATTTTGACATTTTGGCCTTCAGACAGAACGTTTTTTGTAAAAACTCTTTTGATCGTTATATATACAAATGGCTTCTACCGGTTTATCTTGTGTTATGAAAATTGATGTGATTGATTTATAAATGATCCAAAAGTCTGTCTAATACATAGTTAGCCTATGCATCAGTTAATGTATTTAGACATCTAGGAATATGTTGATATTCAATATAATCAAAATAACATTCTAAGAGGCGAATTCGCAAATACACCCGTAACAAAGTAGGACTTAGAATAGTATAGACATTACTTAACTGTAGTACTACAAGCTGCGAATCGAGTCGCACAACCAAATGACGGATTCCGAGTGAGATAGCATCAATCAACAATTCGATAACAGCGCTATACTCTACAATATTGTTGGTCACACGGCCGAGACACACACCTCGTAAGGAGACAAGTTTGTTTGTAGGGGCGTAAATTGTCCATGCAGTGGAAGCAAGGTTCTGAGTACTATGGCTAGCGCCATCAGTGAAGCCAATATAGGGTAGTGAAGAATCCCACATCTGGAAATCAAACACAACGTCACATAAGGGCAGAGACCAGATAACGACAAAAGCTATGGTAACACACAAAAAGTATGATACAATAAAAATACAAGTACTCATGCACAGATGATTTTATACATAGTACTTTTTCAATTACAACCCATTCCTGGGTTCACTCAAAGGGATACCATCATAATCTACTAACTCATAAGCCCCTTTTTCCAACACTCATTTAACGATATAAGGACCTCACCACATGGCTTCGAATTTTTCAGCTCCTAGCATATCTCGATCTTGTTCATAGAGGAGAACGAGATCTCCTTCGGAGAAAATGTGAGACTTGACATGTTTGTCATATTGGGTCTTGACACGTTTTTTCTGAGCTTCTATGACTAGGGTAGCATCGTGTCAAGTTTTGTCTAATCACATAAGATACAATAAACGTTCTTCCTCAGCAGAAGTGCTTGGTAGGAGTTCAACAGCTAATTTTAAAGAGGGTATCTCGCATTCAATCGGGAGAATGGCTTCCAAACCATAGATTAACCGGAAAGGTGTAAACCCAGTAGCGGACTTGACGGATGTCCTGTAATCCCACAATGCCGAAAACAACATTGTGTGCCAACTTGTTTTGTGAATCCCTATCATTCGTCAGAGCATAGTTATGAGAACTTTGTTAATTGCTTCGACTTGGCCATTGGCTTGTGGGTAATAGGGCGTTGAGTTTTCATGGCGAAGACCCAACTTTTCAGTAAGTTCGGACATCATGAAGTTTCTAAAGTGGCTACCATGATCAGTGACGATAGCCTGGGGAACACCAAAACGAGCTATTATGTGATTAAAGATGAATAATGCTACGGTCTTTCCAGTGTTGTCAAATGTCGGCATCGCCTCGGCCCATTTCGTAAAGTAATTGATGGATACAATGATGTATCCATGCCCCCCGACCAAGTGAGGGTGACATGTCATGAAATCGATGCCCCATTTTGCAAAGGGACCAATGGAGACCACAGGGTGAAGAGGAGCAGGATGTGACCGTATCTTGTTATTATAGGTCTGGAAAGCATGGCATTTTTGAATGGCGATTATGCAGTCATTAAATACAGAAGGCCAAAAATAACCTGCTCGTAAGATCTTCTGGGCAGTAGCATACCCAGACATATGACCACCACAGGATCCAGAATGGCAGTCATTCAGAGATCTCTCAGCTTCATCGAATGTGAGGCAGTGTCAAAAAACAAAGTCAATCCCCCGACGATAAAGAGTATCCCCGAGTATAATATATTGATGGGCTTGGTAGAGTATTCGACATCGGTCAATACTGGACAAAGTTGGCCAGAAAGTCTGGGTTTGGAGATATATAATGATATCACCATACCAAATATCATCGGTGTTGATGAGGAAAAGGGATTCATCGGGTAATGAATCAGCTGCTACATTTTTCGTTTCAGAATAGGGAAAGTCGCATATCAACTCAGCAAACACTAAGGACTTCTTGGACTTGGCACATTCGAATTCCAAGTCAAACTCCTAGAGTATCACAATCCATTTGGAGTATTTACCCCCTAGCAATTGACGTGTGAGAATGAGTTGCATAGGATTGCAGTTAGAAATCACTGTAGTTTTGCGCGAGAGGATATAGTGCTGGAAGCGTTGGACGGCTGCCAAGGCCAGTTTTTCGACATGTAAATACTTGATTTCGGTAGGCGTTAGACTTCAAATCAAGTAGTAAATAACATGTTCATCGTTAGCATCATCCTCTTGGACGAGAACCATACCAATGGTGTAATCTGAGGCAGCAAGGTAGAGGAAATAATCGCGACTGTAATCGGGGGGAAAGAGAAGTGGAGCACGCGTTAGGGACAATTTCAAGGCTTCGAAAGCATTGTTGGCGATGGTATCCCATACGAACTCAGACCCCTTTTTGAGGAGTCGCGTAAATCCACGAGTTATATCGGCATAATTTGGAATAAAACGATGAAGAAAGATTGCTTTCCCCTGCAAACTTTGTAACTGGCGAAGTGTAGAAGGAGGAGGGAGATTAAGGATCCACCCGGATCCCTTAACATGAAACCATAAAACCTAGAAGGTGGCTGGATTCCACGCAGAAAATGCACTTATGAGGATTCAAACGTATACGGTAGAACCGACAGCAGACAAAAATGGCTCAGAGGTGGGTTGGGTGATCAACTCGACGCATTGAGTGAGCTGGTAAATCATCCAGATAGGGTTGAACAATGTGCTTGATATCATGGAAAGCATAAGACATAGCGCGTTGAAAAGTGGCGCCAGCGTTCTTGAGACCGAAAGGAAGTTTCCAATAGGCAAAAGTACCCCAAGGACAAATAAAAGCAGTCTTATGTTGATCCTCGGGAACAATGTTGATTTGATTATACCCGGAGAAACCATCCATCAGAGAGAAGATTTCACTTCCGGCGCAATCGTCGAAAATCTGATCGACGAAGGGGGTAGGAAAGTTGTCTTTGGGACAATCTTTGTTGATATCCCTATAATCAATGCATACACGAATTGTGCCTTGTTTCTTGTCGATCGGGACAAGATTGGAAACCCAGTCAGTGAGAGCCACCGGGTAAATAAAGTCAGCTTTAAGAAGTTTCTTGACTTCGAGTTTGATAGCAGCCACTTTACATGGGTGAACTGGAAAAAGGCATTGCCGGATGGGTTTAGCGTCGGGGTATGTCTTGATCTCATGTATCACAATCTCAGGGTCGATACCCGGCATTTCTTCGTAGCTCCAGGCGAAGATGTCACGAAACTCTTTGAAAAGGGAGGTATAGGTGACTATTTTTTCAGGGGAACACGAAGCTCCAATATGGACATTTTCGACGATTCTAGGTTTGACGGATATTTCGAGGGGAGTAGTGGGCGAGATATTGCTTAATTTCCCTTCAGAAAACACATCGTGTGCAGACTCGAGAATGGTTGAGATGACAACAATTGTTGACGGGGTCGAGATCCGTTGGTAGTTCTCAATGGTATGTTGCTCCAGAAAGAGGATGGAACGATGATGTCCATCGTCCCAAGGGGTCTCCTCCATGACAGACATGATCATCTCGTTAGTGGGAAAAATGACACGGAAAGGATCTGGAGATAACTCACCAAGAGAGGGGGCAGAAGGGGTTGCCGATTGAATGACCTCATAGGTGGATTCAACCGGACTTAACGGCATTTCATCGTCGTAACGAAGATAATCTCTAGGGTCAGGTACTATCCAGGGGTCGTGAGATGCAGGAATTTTATGAATCGAGGTGGAGATCATGTTGATTGAAGCAACAGACGAGCATGGAACATCGAGCAGTGGAATGGGGAAAGTACCCATTAATGAAGAGTCTTTAAGAAGGCCCACACCGACGTTCTCATAACCCGGTGGGGTTTTAGTGATGAACGATACGTTGCCAGTACGGGTATCCGAATTAAAGAAGGCTAATTGATCGATGGTGACGAATTTTCCTTGATGTGGGAAACGTACCACATAGAAAAGGGTCGACACAACTGCGCACATGGAATCGATCCAGCTGCGGCCAAGTAGAAGATTGTAATCAAGGGGAGTGTCAAAGACTTCCACTTCGACTTGGATCGTTTTGCCTTCTAACGTGATGGGAAACGAAGGAAGGACACCGTAGGGCTTAAAACCAGAGCCATTAAAGGCTTTGAGAGTATTCTAGGATTCATTCAAAGGGGGAGAGCCAATGACTTTCCAGCAAGTAAGAGACATGACACACGTCGAGCCACCCTCGTCAATAACGGTTCGACAAATTTTTTTGTTAGAGATAATCACTTGGATATGGAACGCGAGTTGAGGGGGTAACCTTGGAATATGATCTTCCAAGTCAAAAGTTATTAAATTCGTATCCGTCGGGTCAATTCCACCAATATATTTCAATAGTGCCTTCCGTTGTGTGGGAAAACTTTGAAGGACTTCGAGGGCTAACATCGTCGAAGGTGCTTGGGCCAGATCTTCAACAATGTTGTAGTTCTGGGCAGCACGAGCATGTGGATTGAAAGACGATTTCCGAACGACTCCCTTCGGGGGGGGTCGAAGAACTATGTCGAGGCTCAGTCATTCGAGATGAAGAGGACCGTTGGTAGGTGGAGTCGCGGGAGAGGGTTGTACCAAGGAAGGAGGTAGGTCATCAACCTTCTCTTTAGAGGGAGAATAATCTTTAGCTCGAGTGGTGAGTGCAACGTCGTTCTGCTTTAAATCACCAATACACATCAATACATAGGATGTAGTAGAAGATGACGGTTGGTCATGAATGACCAACTGAGCCTGTTGTTGAGACGGGAAGGGTTGTGACAAAACGGTCGGAGCAGGTGGTTTTGGGGCTCCTTGAAGGAACTTAGTGACCTCGGCACGTCTTGGACAATCCTTCGTGTAGTGATCATCACCACAGATAAGACAAGGGTATCGAGGTTTGCGCTTATCTCGATCGTCAATAGGTGTAGTTTTGGTTCACTCTGCTTGAGAAGTATTTTTGTCTTCCTTATTCTTACCCCTTCCCTTTTTGGATTTGTTTTTACCGGTTGGGGTAGATTGAACTGCATTGACCTCAGAAGTCTTGCCGGTGGGAGGGGTAGGAGACGGAGCATTTTGAACATTAAAAGAATTAGGTTTGGGGTTGGTGCTTGAGGCAGAATTTGGTTGGGCCTGGAAAGTGCCAATCACACCGTCAGCGGCATGCGAAGCAGCTGGAGTAGTTGAAGTGGCGGAAGTGGAAGGATAAGGTAAGTCAGGTAGTAAGTCGTAAAGGGTACCCGTTTGAGAGTAAATGAGGTCAAGATATTTAGCACGACTTATGGCCTGCTCTTCCGTGACTACTCCACCCATGGTGATGTCACAACCAATGTTGTTCACAAACAATTTTGTGAACCATTCTGCCAGCAACTGATCGGGGAGTTCGAGTTTAATAAGACGTCATCTTTGTCGCCACTCATGAATGTGATCGGATATATGAGTGGCCTTGTTCTGTTTGAAAGAACTCAAAATCTCAGTCCTCGTTTCATAATGAATCGGTAACTGGTAGTGTGTGAGGAAAGCCATAGTGAGGGTGTTGAAGTCAGAGAAGAAACCTCGTGGTAATTCTATATACCACTTCGCAGCAGAACTTGTGAGGGTTTGTTGAAAAAGACATAAACGAATAGAGTCATCCATCAACGAGTTGGATGAACACCAGAGGTGAAAATTCATGACGTGATTGTTTGGGTCCTCTCCCACTTTGCCATCGAATTTAGGGATGTCCGATGGTAAATTGGCCGGTATAGCAGGCCATTGGGGAGAGTGACGAATTGGATCATTTAAAATCCTTGACAAATCCGGAAGATCCAAAGTAGCCAAGAAGAGTAACTGTCGATTCACCTGCGGGTACTGGTGGCTTTGGGGAGGAAGCCCCGTCGGCAAACCAGTAGGACCATAAGCAGTCTGCATATAATGTGAAGACCCAGGCAAATTCGGTGGTGGTTGGAGAGGATAGTAGCTCATGGGATCGTATCTTGGAACAGGGACATGAGTTTGAGCATTCGAGCCCCAAATAGGATTGAATGAACCTGGATATGGTTGGCCCATACTAGGGGGTATTATGGATGCAGCTGGAAACTGCTGCCCCCTAGTCGATTGAGGAGGATGTTGTATCAATTGATTCCAATACTGGGCCAAGGACGGAGGTATGTTTTGTCCATAAGGTGGGGTCGGTCCTCCTATCAAAGGTGGTGTTCCAATTGGGGGTTGTGTTCCAATTGGGATTTGCGTTCCAATAGGAATTTGCTCGCTGAGAGGGGGTTGAGTCATACCACCTTGAGGAAATTGTCCACCGACGAGAATCTGATAATTTGGTGTGAATGACGGAATAGTGCCACTAGGATTAAGACTGCCAGTGGAGGACGAGAAAGGTCCTTCAAAAGGAAATTGAGGGACTGTCGAAATAAAACCGGGAAGAGAGTGCCCAGAAGAAGGACCACCAGGAGAACTGGATGGGGTTTGCGCAGGAGTGGGAATGGAAGAATTCAACGCATGGTATCTGGATGGTAGTGTCGTAGTGACCTTGGACGTATGCAGTGTGTTGATGGGAGCGAGACTAATCACAGTAATCCCGGTGTGAACACTCGTAGTATATGTGTCTGGACTAGAGATTTCAAAAATCACAGGTGAGATGATTTCGGAAATCACAGGTGAGCCTGGACCAAAAAGGTCCCGTCGAAAAACACCCGTAGACCAAAAAAGATCTTGGCCTTCTATGGCTGGAAAGGGTCCAACCGGTGATCCAGAAGATGTAACAACTAAGTCTCCGGAAGAATTCAGTCGCATAAACAGTCGCTCAGAATCAGGGTGAAGTCAAAAGTCCTCTCGAGTATTGGTGATTCGAAAATGTTCGAGAGAGTCAGTTCATTCCACTTGTGGCGTGGTGACGTCTGGGACTTCACTCCGCTGAGGAGAGCCCTCAGGTGAACTTGTAGGCAAGGGTTGAGAACCTTCCAGATGCTCTGGAGATAAACCCTGCATTCTACATGAACGACGTGGAGGAGCTATTATGAGTGAGTGACAAACTTACGAAGAAAATTGTATAGTGAACTTTGGTAAACAAATAGCACGCGCTAGTAAACAAAATCTAGGAAAATATACCAAGCAAACAAGACCTTCTAATTCCAAATCCACTAGTTGGTGATGAAATCCAACGTCGCAACAACGAGACGAGAAGGGGCTGGGCTAGGGTGGAAAAGTCACACTGACGACTTGCTTAACAAACTTACACCCTAGTGCAAGCTCCCACACATAATCGTGGGTATACCCTCCAAGGAGGCCGAGTGAGTTTGGCCAACGTCGATTCCAGGTACCGTGAAGACTTTCCCCTTCACAGTCACCTTGTGTAAGACCCTAGAAAGATAGGCCGCTAAGGTTACCACTAACAACAATAAAGCCTGGGGGGACAGTCGACAGTCCAATCCACACGCAAGGGCAGGGTATCTAGCCCGAAATCAACTCAAAAGGCTTCCACTCATCATTGTGGGTATACCTCCGAGTGACCCCCATAATACGTGCAATCTCTACACCGATATCAACAAAGCAGGGTGAGTAACTCTGTCAATATCAATGCGACCTTGTGTTTGACCCTTGTGTGAGAAGGACTTCCCAAGAGAAGATGTTGTAAATGGAATTTGACACTCCTTAACACAAGATGATATTGTGTGTTTTTTGCTTTGGAGAGTGTATCTCTCTGCCTAGTCCAAAGCGCTAGCCTAGCTAAATGTTGGTGTAAGAGAGCCCTAGAAAAGATTTACTAGTTCAATTTTATGATTGCGCAGTGTTATTAAGCGTTGTTGTTACTCAAAGGAAGTGGAGATGAAACTGATGTTGTATAAGACTCTGACCCAACGATGCATGGATAAGAATGAAATATAGCAATTTTCGTTCAATGAATCCTATGTACGGGAGGGAAAGAGAAGTTTTTTGGATCAACCTTGAACTACAATACACAATTTCCTTTAAAATGCAATTGCAACGAATCACGCAAAAATAACAATTCTCTATTGTTTCTTTTTCAATAATTTCAACAAGTGATTTTCAATACTTTCGAAGACGAAAATGATTTTGAAAGAAAAACGTTGTTCACTTTTCAAAAAGGACCTACACCATGATGGTGAGAATGAAGAAAACCAAAATCTAATGAACAAGCAATAGACAAAAACCCAAACCAATCTTTTAATGAAAACAAAAATAACAAGCAGATCAAACTAGTCTTTTCAATTGCATGAGAAAAATGATCTTTCAAATAATGAGCAAGTGATAAAGACAAATAAGCTCAACTTTCAACTGATCCCCCATTCTTAACCAAACAAGCACACTCAGATTCCAAAATCAAAGAGTATATCTTTGCCGAGAAAAGTCAAGAAACGAAAGTCAAGAAAAATGGACAGGAAGAGTCTTGATTTCCTAAGATTGTTCGTGCACAAGAACGAAGACAAGAAAACATCAACCAATGGTCCAAGAAGCTCTTGTTAGGCACCTATACTGATCTGGGCAGTTGATCATGCAAAAGTCTTAAAGCCAAAATTTGAAAAATAAAGGGTTCACAGGCTGAGAGTATTACACAGTGCGAGAATGGGTCATTCTCACAGGCCAGCTTTGAGCAGAGTGCGAGAACCTCGCACTGAACCTAAAATCAGGGTGCAAACTCAGTATATTCTCGCAGGCCACTGTGGAGTGCAGTGCGAGAATGTCTGAAACTAATCAAATTTTTGGAAAAAGACACAAAATTTGAAGAGGCCTCTGGACCCAGAGGGTCTATCAGAGTATCCTGCAGACTCAAAGATTGATATGAATGGAGAAAGATAAGGCAAGAGAAAATGGCCAAGGAAAAATACCAAAAACCACAAAGAAAACGAGTTATTTCCCCAGTGGAGTCGCCAATTTTGTTATCGGACTAATTGGTAGGTGTGGACACTAACAGATCTCCCTAGATCCACCTGGATCTAGAACAAAACAGGATAGGACATGACTCTTTCCCTAAGTTTTGACCATTGAATTAGCTAGTAGGGAGGAACAAGTAACATACCTTTGTATCGCTTCCTAGGGTCTTTGTTGCTCTCGCTTCGCTCTGGTGCTCTCGTGAGGTCAAGACCAAGACAACACAAACCAACCAAAGTGAAGATAGAAAAATATATTCAACTGTCAACTTATGTGTATGATCAAGGAATTACACAATAAAGTGAGAATGACTTTATGGGAAAA